>BLKR01002996.1:0-166455 GCA_011170035.1 Teleogryllus occipitalis | reverse complement strand
AAACGTGCAATTTCGTGCAAAATAAAACATGTACTAAAATAACGTCCGTTTCATGATTCAAATTTCTGTCAAGGTTTCATCCAATTTGAAGTTTGCAGAGAAAAGATGCAATAACACGGGAATCCGGTCTTTAGCCATGACCGAAAGCTAAACTCAACTCACTTCTTTCAAATTAACTTACGTTTCAAATAATCCTTTCTGGTATAATTTTTTAGTTTATTTGTGACATATCACCTGATACATTGTCATGCGAGACACATTTTCAAGCCTTTTATTCTTGTGTTCTTAAAAATATGACACATATGCATTTTGGGCAAAATTTGGCCAAAATATGACCATTTACTAATAACGGCCCTTAAAAATGTGACAAATAAATGCATTTATGACAAAATTTGGCCACATATGATCTTTTACTAAAAACTGTGTAAATATAACTATATGTGCACAATAAAATAACGTTTTTCTATTCGAGAATACCTGGATTCGTGTATAAATTGTTTTAAAATTCACCCGAAGGATCAGAAAAAATATGTGACTCGTCATGAAAATGCGGGCCCTAAATATGACGATGCAACATTGTCTGAAAGCTTCAATTCATGTTGTACTAGTGCGTCTAAATATGTTCTGTGTACGTTGTAGGATGTATGTTGAATCTGTGATGATGAGAAGGTAACCCCGTGAGTGGAGAACCCTGTTTTGTAATCGATTCTGTGTTAGCAGCGACTAGCGTGATAAACCAGCGGTATGGTGTTGATGACTCGGTCGATGTTATAGTTGATGAGAGCTGAGAGAATATGGTAAGTTAGGAGCTTGTTGTTATTGTGATGGTCAGTCGTGTTTCGTGTTCGGAAACGTCGGATAATACACTACCATACATGATTCCATCAAAGAAGGGAAGACGAGTGTTAATGTGAATTAGTACGATCGATAACACGAGCAACAGAGTAATGAAATAGGGTGCGGTTATTGTAGATTTAGATTTCAATTAATGATAATCGAGCATAAAAACATCGCTTTCATGTACATTATCCGTAGATTAATTATTACCTTTGTTCACCATCGTCTAATGATGTATGACCCAAATTTCGGTGAATTGATGTTACTGCTAAGGAACCGAAGCCCGATTAGTAAAAAGTGGAAAAACAATGTTTAGATTCTATGTTTCTAAACAATTTAAAGGGAAATATATTGTTTGTTTTGAAGAACATAATCAACAATTAAGAGAATAAAATTATGAGGATCAAAAAGTTAACAACAACCTAAAACTTATTTGAGGAAAATAGAGTTCAACTATTGTTCTGTATCAGCAAAAGCTACTCGTATATTGAGCGACATATTAAAAATACTAAAAAACATATTTTCTTTCTTTCGCATGGCGCTACAACTCTGACACCAACTTAATTACACTCTTTTTAGTTGTTCAGAACGAGTTGCTGGTGCGGTTCGATTTCTCGCATACTGTCACAGAAAAACAAGAATACAATCGCAATAGTGAATTTATAAGGTTATCTTCATATTAGCACCTTTCTTGGGTTAGTAACGTACCGAATGAAACCTCCACTGTCATAGTAGCTCTAGTTAAGCGAAAATCTTTCAAAACCTTCGGAATCACACACACACACAAACTAAAGGGGAAACATCCATTATAAAATTTTCTAAATAATATGTGGCAGTCAATCCAGTGTTAACTCAATGATCAGCATGGAAAATCGAATTAAAACAATACATCATGCAATTTTCGTTTATGGAAAACCCAAAAGTGGTTCCAACAAGATAGCGTAAACACAATGGTCGTATACTGCAACAGCCTAGTCAGTACGGACCAGCTTGCACTCTTGTTCTGCGTGTGGCATTTGTGTGTGAGTGTGTATGTGTGTGTGCAGGTAAGGAGGGGATCGCGTCTGAAGCGAAAGATATTCGACCCCAGACACGAGGTTATCGGATGTGGCAGAAGGTGGGAAGCCACAAGATGTAAGTGAGAAGGGGAGAAGTTCTCGGGGTTCGGGGGCTATCCAATATACGATCACACTACATGTGGGGTTTGCTTGTATTTTATCCAGGTCTCTGAATTTACGACTATACTATGGCTTCGTCCCATACATCTGTTTTCCTTTTTATTGAGTCGTTGTGAAGTTGGTGTCAGTCACCTCGCATTAAACTGGTGGTAAATTCTTGGAGTTCTACACGATCTGGAACTGCTGTAGAGTACACATTTATCCCGATTCAAAATGTCTCCTATCATTCTGTTATCTGCAACGATTTTAGGCCAAGTTGAAGGGCTCGAATAAATGAAACATTCTAAAGCACAATGATCTTCGAAGCGAATGATTGCACAACCAATTCCTTGAATTATTTGCTTCGTGAAACAGGAAATTTGCAGAATCTTTCTTTCATCCAAAAATTTAAACATTCAAGCAAACAACAAAGTGAAATGATAGAGCGTATTGTCAGAGTGCCTCAAAATGAACAAAAGTTTATCTAATAAAAGTGATTTATTAATTGAAAACATAAAAAAAACTGGTTTTTCGATTACGATATAACTAATGTTTTTCTTTCTTCTTTAAAATACATCTCATGAGGCACATCTCAACGAATCATAATTTAAAAGGGAACTGAATTAATGTTTTTAACATTACGCGCGAATTTAGAAGGCGCAAACATTTAAATTCCTCACATTTATTCATATTATCTTCTAAAACCCATTTCCCTCTTAATAGAATTATGATACTATTTTCCACGAGTCAATATTGACTCTCACAACTTTTCGTTTAAAATACTCTAAATAGTAATGATGTTATCGTCAACATTATGAATGAAAGTAAAATATCACTGAATAAATTTAGCTGAGACACCATTAGTAAATGCAGTTTACACAGCCTTCCCTCACCCAGCGGACGCCCCACGCCATAAATTAGGAGCGATCGCCACGGAACGAGGCCGCTAGTCTCTTCATAAAAGCAGAGTTTTCATCGTGGGAGGTGCGAACTTGTGCCAACGCGCCCCAATTTGCATACTGCAGGCGTCCGCCCACACATCAGGC
Organism: Teleogryllus occipitalis; assembly: GCA_011170035.1. NCBI lineage: Eukaryota > Metazoa > Arthropoda > Insecta > Orthoptera > Gryllidae > Teleogryllus > Teleogryllus occipitalis. The sequence goes on along the minus strand of BLKR01002996.1, from coordinate 163,415 downwards.
CCTCGACCCACGTCACCGCCAGCGCCTACCGGGGGCAATCGATACACGCCCCCGCCCCGCCCCAACCCGTCCCGTCCCGTCCCGCCCCGCTCAGCCCCTCCCAGTCCTTCCGCGCCCCGCCCCGTTCATCCCCTCCCAGCCCTCCCCTCCTCTCTCACCCCTCCCATCCCCGGCCATACCCCTCCCGCCCCATCCCCTCCCCGCCACGCTCAGCTCCTCCCAGCCCTTCCTCCCTCTCACCCCTCCCATCCCCGGTCATACCCCTTCTGCCCCATCCTCTCCCCGCCGCGCTCCGCCCCGCCCCGCCTCGCCCCGTTCATCCCCTCCCAGCCCCTTCCCTCCTCTCTCACACCTCCCAACCCCGGCCATACCCCTCCCGCCCCATCCTCCTGACCCCTGCCACGGATCTCCTCCCAGCCCCTCCCTGCCCCCTCCTCTCATGTCCACCCCTCCCATCACTGCAGTCATACTTCTTCTTGCCCCATCTCCCCGCCGGGCGGCTCCGCCCCGGGCCCCTGCCTCGGCCCTGTTCATCCCTTCCAGCCCCTTTCCCTCCTCCTCTCACCCTCCCATCCCTGGCTATACCTCCCGCCCCATCCCCTCCCTCTCACCCCGCCACGCCTTCCAGCACCTCCAGTGCCCCGCCCTGTTCATCTCCTAGCTCCCGCCCCTCCTTCCACCTCTCAACCTTCCCATTCCCGGCCGCACCCTCCCGCCTCCCTTCCCCCTCCCCGCCCCGCCGCCCCCTCATCCCCGCCCCCTCAACCCCGCCCCGCCCCGCGCGGCATCGAGGGCGGAAATTCGCTGGACGACGGCCGCTCCTCGGCTGACGCTCCTGGGCTCCCTCGAGAGCCCATTGCGCGCCTACGCGGAGGAGAACTGCTGCCCTCCCGCTATTCTACACCGTGTGCCAATTTTCGCTGTGCTTCCATGCTTGCTAAATTGATTAGTGTTTCTGGGCGCGACATCAGCGAAAGTCATTAGTCACGTAAGTGTAGTGAGAGTTTTTCGCGTGAGGTTGCGCTGTTCTCCCCCTCTCATCTTCCCCTCCCCTCCCCCTCCCCCTCCCCACCTCTTGGAAGAGAATGCGTTGCCGCACTCGCCAGCCCTTGCCACGTGCGCGTTGCCTAATATTTCGCGGGCAATCTAAAGCGACAACAAAATTTCAGTCGTACGCTTTTCATACTTTCCAGTCCGAAACAATCACTGTTCGGATACTCATAATCAGGTTATTTTGGTATTTGGCCTCACAAATGTTTCGCAGAAACGCTCATCTTATACACTCTATTACCTTCATTTATTCATTCCGAGTTGGTGGCAACGAGCGTGAATTACACTATAGTTGTCAGTGAAACGTCTGTTGCTATTGCATGCCGGTAGGAAACCGCTATCGGCATCATCACGTGACTCGTTGGTCAATGGTGCAGAGGCAACGATGCTGCCGTTACTCATGTTTCATCCGTCCGTTACGTCTTCCGGTCCATCAGTCGGGGCAACGGAGGTGTCGTCCACCGCGACCCGGCTACTGACGGCAATCGGACATCGCCAATCCCAGGTAAACAGTGTCACATATGTTCTATATTTTTCGAGAACATCTCATCTTATGTTCCATACATATTATTCTCAGCCATTAGCTCAGTGCTGTTGTTTCAGAGCTGGTTTAGCGCTTCTCTGCTCACCGGTGCATCAGCCGGATAGGACACAGCGCTGACGCTTTCTTGTACAACATGCGGCTTCCCGTCGGCGGTTCACAGAAATCCACAAACGGCTTTGTCCAACATCGGCCAATTCACCGAGATTGAAATGATTGAAAGCGTTGTCATTGTCAACAATACTATTTATTTGAATAAGAGCAGCTTTCGATGGCTTAGCCATCATCATCAGTTTTCTGCTGTCTGGAAGTCACAAAAACGACCAGACAGCAGAAAACTGATGATGGCTAAGCCATCGAAAGCTGCTCTTATTGAAATAAATAGTATTGTTGACAATGACAACGCCTTCAACCATTTCAATTATGTAAATGTCAACTACAACTCACCACTAAACCAATATACAATCCACCGTGGCTTCCAGGTGGATTCCATATTTACACAGTTTTTACTAAAAGGTCATATTTTGGCAAAATTTTGCCCAAAATGCACACATACGAGTATGTCATATTTTTAAGAACACAAAAATAAAAAGGCTTGAAAATATGGCTCGCATGACTATGTATCAGGTAATATTGTCACAAATAAACTCAAAAATTATACCACAAAGGATTATTTGCAACGTAAGTGAATTTGAACCAAGTGAGTTCGGTCGAGCTCTCGATCATGAGGCTGAAAAAGTGTACAACAAATTGCTGCGTCTTCTTCAGCGAAATCCAGGATATTCTACAATGTGCAAAATTAGCGATATAATTTCTGGAAATGCCGCATCATTTGAAGACAATGAACCAAAGCTGCTCTGCAGGTACATCGCTGCCTTCAAATACGCTCCCGTGACGTCATGTGATGTGGAGAGGAGCTTTCCCAGTTACAGTACTATACTCAGCGACAACTGTAGGTCTTTTAAGATTGAAAACCTGAAAATACCCCATGTGATCCAATGCAACTCTCTAGAAATTGAAGACCGTGGGGATATTAGAAACATTATACAAGACGTATGCAGTAGTAAAGCAAGACCTTTTTGTTTGATGAGTTTTATTGTACTGTACTTAATTTGTTTTACAGACACATGCAATTTTTTTCAATGCTATTTAGTTTCAAAGACTGCAAACATTATGTAACTTACAATCTGTTCTTGAGTGAATTTTGTAATTGTTGTACCAAAACAATCAACAACAATTTTAAAAAAATAAACATATATAACGTCATTTTTAAGGCCATATTTATGTAAATTGTAGGTCATAAATGCTTGCATATTTCACTGATTTTTAGGTCATTAAAATGCGGGCCCTGATGACTTGCTACCAGTGATATCTTGGCCCCGTCTGTGCGGCCAAACACTACCAGTCTGCCAAGCTGCAGTTACTACCGGCACTTCAAGCAACATTATTTACATTAAAAAAAGTGTACATGCCTCCTCTTGCAAAAGTTGGATTATTTGATGTGAATAAATGTTCTTTTTTTTTTCTAATCATACTTGTGCGCATGAACATTGTGTGAAGTAAACCGCAACACACATTTCATTTCATCCTGCCCTACTGAGCTATTTTAAGAGTTCTGGCTAGTGTATTCAATACTAACTTATCATACATTCCACTCTTTATCCATTGAGAACGCCAAACAGGACGCTTAAACCTGTTTTCCAGTGTTTGAAAGCATGTTCAATGGTGAAAATGCTATGATGTGTAGTTCTTTTCCGGAATAACATGAATCGTTTAGCCTTAATTCATCACACTGATGATAAGTAAACAGAAATTTGTAAATGAAACATTACAATAAAAAATCGATCGATACTTTTGTATGTAATTTGTATTTCAGAGAATGGACGAGCATGGCAACTATATTATATTTAATGTATTTTTTTGTAGCAACTTGCAAGTCCTCAAGGGCCACAACTGAAACCTTCCATATGGTTGCAGGTCTTATTTTCATTACTCGGGCAATTCACACGTGAGCCCGTATTGTTGAACTCGGCAACCTTCCAACTCGCAATTTTTACTGCACACACATCTAAAAACAGCACATTTTGTGTAACCGAGTGGTCGATATAACACTGAGATCACAAGTTACATTTCAAAGGATGGATTTTTGATGGAAGTTTTTTAATATTGCTTCAAAAGTGGAACGGTACACAGTAAAGGGAATGTCAATAATTTCATTACCTGCAAATCGATACAATCCAGACTGCTGCATATGTATTTCAGAGGAAAATGATGAACATTCAATATTGCGCATATTTGGCAATTGAAGGTTGGATACAAGTTCCCCTAACCAAAACTCTCCCACTAGCAGGACACCGCCACAGCTGATGCACTAAAGTCGAAAACTGTGTTTGAAGAGAAACGATATTAGGAAAAAATAATTAGAAATTTAAAAATAATTAGTTATAACACGAATAATTTTCCAAAATATCTGTAAAGAAAAGAATGCTATGGAAAATGTTAGAAAAAGGAGAAAATAAAGAAGAAAACCAATTTCTACCACGTTCTACTCGTACTACGTAGTACTCTAATTTCCGCGCTGACTTCGCAAACGGGAGGCCCGAGTTCCATCCCCGCGCCGGCCACCCTGATCGGAATTTTGTGGTTTGTTGGTTGGCTGGTTGGTGACTCCGGGCGCGTCAACGGCTTAGTTCATTAGTCCCGTAAGTATAGTGCATGTTTTTCCCTCGGTAATGGCGATCTTCCCCCGCTGGATGGCGAGATCCGGCGCCGACCTACCGCCGGCTTGCGATGTTTCCCCTTAACCAGGACTCTCCCATCAGCGGGGCACCGCCCCAGTAGGGACAAGCTCTAAGCTCCCGACCGGTCTCCTGGAATATGTGATAGTGAAGGGCATGTTAGTGTAAGGGGAGAGGTTAGGACAAAGAAGAGGAAGGAAAGATCGCGCGCGGTTCGTGGCTCGTTTGTTAGGGTACTGTTCCGGCATTCGCCTGGTGTTGATCGGAGAAACCACGGAAAACTACCGATCAGAGCAGCCGGCAGGTAGAATTCTCCTCTAGACAGCGACTGAATTCGACCTCGCTGAAAAGCTAGTGCCGAAACTCCTGCCGCCGTCAGGACTCGAACCAAGGACCTCCCGGTCAGAGGTGCTGCAGTGACATCAGTTGATACACGGAGCTACCGCTCGAGGTCCGGAATTTTGGGGTTTCCCTCGATCGTCAGAGGAATGCTCGGGTGGTTCCACTGAATAAGCCACGACCGCAAAATGTGCGGTGCCAAGCCGATTTCGTTAACTACGTGAAGTCAATAAGTTTGGAACTTCGGGTTGAGGGTCATCTACAGGCTGACAGCCAGTTGTAAAAATCACAGACAAAATGAAAATCAAAAATGGTTTGGTCCTCCAGGTTGAGGGTTGACGCCTCGCTGATAGGCGGTTGTAAAAATTATAGTCAAATCATAATGAATAGTAGTATGCGATCCGAAAGAAAGCCGACCCCAGCGACCTCGGAAGTGGTTTAGAAGATAATGACTCTTATTTACTCAATACATTTAAGATAAATTGTTCAGATGATGTTTACTCTGGTTTATTTGTAAAGACAGTTATTTTATCAGAATTGCTATTGCATCTAATATTTTCACTATTATCCATTTTTATTTTCTAAGATACCGACATTTGACGGCGTAAAAAATGGCCCACACCAGGTTGGTATGAACTATTTTCTTCATCCATCGACGATATTTCGTTTTTGTGTGTTCGTTGTCATTGTATAGATTATATCTATTAGATATAGTAACTTTATTTTTCATTTGCTATTCCAAAAACCTATCGTTCAACTTAATCAAGCACCCTATGATTTTTAATAATATATATATATATATATATATATATATATATATATATATATATATATATATATTCAAGAGTTATATTTTTAGTGTATCAAACTTTTAAAATAATTTATAAAACATAAGTCAAGAAAGTTTATTACATGCGTCATTTTGCTTTCGTTGTTTTATATTTCGGCGACTTGTTTTCCCGTCATCTCCAGGTATTAATTTTTTTTACGTTATATTGTATATCTCATCAATAATTCCCATGATAAATCTCATTTAGATTCGAAAATCAAAAGAAAATATTTAACAATTATTGTATAGCCACTCGTTCTCTTCCGCTTGAGGTGAGAGAGGAAGCGCCCGCGCCCACGCCCGCGCGGAGCTTCCGTCTTCCGCCGGGCGCGGCGCTAGCGTCTGGTCGATGGCGCGGGCGGACGAGTCATTAGTCGCGCGTTTATCTTCCGCGTCCGCTGCCACCTCCGGAGCCGCGTGTTTGCGCAGCGCGGAGGCGGTCGATCACCTGAGCAACGGCGCAGTCACCAGCAAGTGGCGGAAGGAGCTGACTCAAGTCAGGCCCAGCCTGACTTTGACTTATGAATGAATGCCTTATTTCATATGGCGAGACTCAGGCCATGAGGCCTGCTCATCCGTCTAACCACGCAAATTTCGTTACGCTCCTTTCATCTACTAGGGGAGAAAGAAGGTATTACTTGTGCGACGAAACAGGCAGTTTGAATTTAGCTCAGAGGCTTCATTTAAGCTTGAGGATCTTTTACATGCAGTAAATCTACCAACATGGGACAGCCGGCTTTACTTCCCCTCCGAAGGAACGCGTACGAAGGATTTTTTCGTCCTTAAAAATCCACGGCTTCGATCGGGTTTGAACCCGCGAACTTGGGTATAACAGCCCGATACGCCATCCCACCGAACCGTTACACCATCGCCGCCGCTTATGTGCGCCCTAGGCTGTCAAATGTTTTAGCGCCCTTTTCATTAGCTTTTCTTTTTCAACATTAAAGCTATTAAAAAATTTGCTATATGATATTTGTGACCGACGCAAATATTGCATATTTATAAATAATTGATTACATTGAAACGCTCTCCGTTTCTGTTCAATTATTTATGCAACCGGTTTCCGAATTTATATAATTTTTGGGCGCCAGGAAAGGGTTGCGATTTTAAATTTCCCGCAAACACATCTAAATGAAATAATTATCCTACTAGCTCCGCCGGTTGGGTTCTTACGAAAATAATCGCTTACTTTCTTCCTAGCAAACGATCATTCGATCCGCTCTCCATACGGAAGAAGCGAGGAATCTGAAATTTGTTTCTGGAAAGAAATTATTTAACTATGGATTGCACAAGATGCTAAAGAAATGATAATCAGGTTTTCTTTTTCAAAATGAGAACGTTGTAAGTTTATTCATCGATGAATTCTGTGTAACATAAAATGTCACCTTGGTCATGACCGGTAGTCAAAATTGTAAACAGCGCTATTATTCTTACTATTTATACATCCATGCACTCTTGGATAATGAGGCCAGGAAGAACCCACTGCTCCGACCAATCTTCTCTCTTGTATCTTGTTCTCGGTCCGCAGCCGGGTCAATGTCTTCCTCAGCTTATTAATTGTTTCACTTACGACTCCCGGTGCCAGAATTATTCAAAGTTCCAAATAGAATTACGCTCACAAAATATAAGTCCTCACTGCTCAATTATTTCCCGCAAAATTCCACCAAGTCCCGCATCTATCATTTACCATCTATGACCTCAACGATGACCTCTACGATGTGCACGGTACGCGGTCTAAAGCTCCTCTCTCTAATATTACAAAAAGTTCAACCCTCGATAACTTTTATACATTCTTGTCTTTTGTTTTCCAAAACAATCTCCAGTTTCCTTCTACGTCATACCCCATTACTAGTTTACTACCAATCCTACATGCCCTTTTATCACAATCTTCTGTCCGTTACTTGCCGCGCTATGTTTATTTACTTCCGCTTCCCTGGTTGCTAAGGAACACCCTGCCTGCATGCCTATGCCCAACATTTACACTTTTCACGAAGAATTTAATAAATTCTTGTCCCCAATTCCCATCAAAATATTGTGTGACAGTCTGGTATGTCACAATATGCATACGTATAAATAATTCTCACAGCGATATTTCCTTTTTAAGGCTTTTATCCAGCCAACAGCCGGTTACCCTTTACGTCCCGATGGGACGCATATTCTAGACCATTACTAAACCAACACACTTGCGGGCTCCTCTGATCTGGGGTCAGCGGAACGCGAGGCCCTCCGCGACAACACATACAAAGTCAAAGGACAAACAACCAAGCCCAAGGCGGGACTCGAACCCGCGACCCTTCGGAACGAAGCGCTGAGTCGGCACTCGCTCTTAGCCACTTCGGCCATCCAAGTCGGCACCGCGATATTAATTTAATAAAAATACGAAACCGGGAGATCCTAGGTTCGAGTCCTGACGGCGGCAAGATTTTCCACACTGGCTTTTCAGTTAGGTCGAATTAAGTCGCTGCCTGGAGGATAATTCTAGCGGCCGGCTGCTCTGATCGGTAGTTTTCCGTGGTGTCTCCGATTAACACCAGGCGAATGCCGGAGCAGTACCCTACCAAACGGGCCACGGACCGCGCGCGATCTGTCCTTCCTCTTCCTTGTCCTATCCTCTCCCCCTTACACACACACTTAAACTAACATGCACTACACTACCACATATTTCGGGAGACCGGTCGGGAACTTAGAGCTTGTCTCAGCTGGGGCGGTGCCCCGCTGGTGGGAGAGTCCTGGTTAGGGGGAAACCCCACTAGCCGACGGTAGGTCGGCGCCTGATCTCGCCATCCAGCGGGGGAAGACCACCGCCATCTCCCGAGAAAAACATGCACTACACTAATGGGACTACTGACCAAAGCATTTGATGGGCCCAGAAACACGAAAAAAAACAAACCAAACCAAACCAATAAATATACGATATTATTGTATTCATTTTATCTGTATATCAATGGACATATTTGATCAATTTACACTTTCTTTTGTTACAAATATGGAAAGAAATATTTACATGAAAACATTCAAAAGTTCTCCTTATGAAATTTTGCATCCGTTGAAATTCGTCCGGTCTCAAAAATTCCGCGCCCCAGGCTGCAGCCTACTCAGCCTGTTCGGTAATCTGGCACTGGGGCTGTCCCTGATAGCACATGCCGGCAAAGAACACCAACTGATGACACTGCAGTGCTTCTGACCGAGAAGTTCTAAGGTTGGAGTTCCGTCGGTGGAAGGATTTGCGTCACTAGTTTGTCAGCTAGGTCGAATTCAGTCGCTGACTGGAGGAGAATTCTAGCGGCCGAATGCTTTGATTGGTAGATTTCTGTGGTTGCTCTGACCGACCCCAGGATAATGCCGGAGCAGTACCCTAGCAAACGGGCCACGGATAGCGCGTAATCTTTCCTTCCTCTTCCTTGTCCTATTCTCACTCCTTACACACACACACACACACACACACACACACACACACACACTCTTACACTAAAAAGCACTACACTACCACACATGCCGGGAGACCGGCCGGGAACTTAGAACTTGTCCCGGCTGGGGCGGTGCCCTGCTGATGGGAGATACCTGGTTCGGGAAAACCCCGTAAGCCGACTGAAGCTCGGCACCGCATCTGGCCATAATAGAAGAAGGGGTTTGGCCAAAACACTTCCAAAATGATTGATTGACAATAATAATTAGCAGCTTCCGAACGCATGGAAGTTTTAAGTTAATTAGCATGTACTACAGATTTAATTATTATTTATTCGAGGAGCTTACAAAACATTTCAATCTTATACCTAGTAGTTATAAATCAGCGGTAAGTGAAATGCTCATTTCAATAGTGAGATCGCACGTTACATTTCAAAAGGGGGGATCTGTTCTTAATAGATTAATATTGTTTCATCTTTCAATGTTGCAGAGTACACTCAGTTAGGCTGCAGACAGCTACAATAACTAAAACCTGTGAAAACATGTGGCATTTTAAATATATTTTTATTTAATAACTTCTAGATACATACTGTGATAGTCACTTCTCAATATGTTTCAGTAGTTGAACGCAAGTCCGCTTTCCGTGTGTATGGTTTACATTAATAGTTAGGTGCTTGGTTAAGACTGAAGGTCGATGTATTGAAGAGAACGGCCACTTGCTAGCAACTTTTCTAGTAGCCCAACAAACTATTTAATTATTTATACGACCTCGAAAGGGAAGTTGTGTAGAGTTTAAAGCCGTCTAATTACTATTTAAAGTCCGAGGAAGTCTGTGCAACACATCCCTTAAAGCAAATTTATTTCTCCTGTTAAGATGCCAACCCAATTTAATGTTACGACTGCCCTCGTAACTAGGAGTAACTTCATCCTATCAAATAAAGCCACAGTCAATAAAGAGAGGTTACCGTTTCTTGCGTAATGTGCGTTGCTACGTTACGAAACCACTTTCATAACAAAATAAAACTTGCTCACTTAGAAACATTTCGAGGACTTTTGTTTGATAGGAGAGGGATTTTCGTATCAAATTAGTAATGTTATTTTATAATAGTGTGCAAGACGTTTGTGTACGGAAGTCTTCGCCACAATAACGCAACAAATGTACTTATGTGTAGAAGTTGAAGAAATTTCTGATATGTTTTGAAATTTGAAACAAATGAAACGAGAAAAGGAAGAAATCAAAACTTGCGAATTCAGTCACACACAGGCTCATCATTTTTGCACCCAACACCACAGGTAGTCAAATTCGTACCTCATTCACAGTTTGGGTTTGCAATTTATAAGTTTGTCGCCAAAATGATATTCATATCATGTACAAGTTGTCCATAAAATTATAGTCCATACAGTGCTTTTTCCTTGCATGAGCCAAGATACGCGCTTTGAAATCGAGGTTCATTCTTCACACTAGTAGGTTTCTTTAATAGAAAAATTACGTAAAGAAACATGGGAGTACTTGGTACGACTTGTGCTTGGATCCGCAGTGTAGTGGTAATGGCAGAGGTCTGCGGGTTCGAATCCCGTCTATGCGTCAGCTGATATCCAAAAGCTTAAATTAACGTAAAACGCCCGATGATGATGATGATGATGATGATGATGATTAGACATCGGATGTTTAGGCACTAAAAAATCGTCTTTTAGGCGCCTAAAAAAGCACTCAAAAAGTCAAGAATAAGGAGAAAAAAGGCACTGTCATAAGTTACATACACAATAAAATGGAAAAATTGTAATTTTTGTCTATATTATTATGTAAACTTAAATGCACAAAACCAGTTCGTATTTTTTATTTTAAACTAGATTTAATATTTACAACTCTTCTACATTTTATTCTTAATAGTTTCCATTAACCAGTAATATTTGCATATTACCAGTAACTTTTCAAGGATCACAATTTCAAATTTGCGACGACTGGGAGACAAAATCAGTTTGAATGCGGAGAAGGATATCTGAACGATGTGACTGACATTTTTAGCAGTCCAACACTAGCAACACTGAAACCTTCTAGGAATTTATATTTATTTCCACTTAAAATTTCGGTTTCCTCGGTGTATTGCCAATCGTCCATGTTCTCAGATCATGGCTGGTATTTATGAAATAGGAAAATGGAGAAAAATCAGTTGGTATACTTTCAGGAATTCACTCGTGATTTTAAATTTCAAGATTTCGTAATGAATGGTCACGTTGGACCATCACCGATTTTCAGATATCTTAGCATTGTATATAAATATAATAAATAAAAGGCAAAAAAAGTCCTAAAAAGGAATGTATGCAAAAAATAGGCATTTATGCTAAAATAGGCAAAAAAAGCACTATAAAACTTCGTCATATGTCATCATTTGTCATGATTCGTGGACATATTTTATCAGCCTTTAAATAAGTTCTCTAGAAAAAAATAGGCATTTCCCTAAACATCCGATGTCTAATGATGATGATGATGATGATACTTCGAACGACTTATAAGATTTTCATAGCAATTTGTTGCTTTCGCTAGTTCGCTCTCCTCCTGCAGGCAAGTTAACGCTTAAGGAGAACGCTGTCGCGATGGCATGGCCTCGGAGACCAAGTGAAGACCACTGCATTCAGCTCAAACGGACGTTGCAATGGTAGATTAAACAAGGGAAGGAAAACGGGAAATTTGCTGGTTTCTGGAAAACAGTTTCTTGCAAAATAAAGTTTTGTAATAGTCAAAAATTTCGGCAATTATTATTCTGCATTTAACTTAAACGAAAATAATTTAAGAGTGAATTTGCTAATTATCATCTGCGTATATAATACACCAAGAAATTATTACAGTTTTGTTCAATACTTGAGAAATTATCGAAAAAAAAACGTATGTGTAATACTGTTGGATAGGGAATTGCATCAGTTCTTCGCCTACGAGATTTAAGACGAAACAAAACGGTAGTTCCCAGATTATTTGCATTTTTTACTTCTTTTGAGTTCGCTTTTCAACTATTAAGGTCATACAGCGATTACTCTAATTAACATTATGTAACTGTGGGATAACGGTCGCGCAAGTCTCATACGGACACACACAAATATATATGCCTGAGGTGGCATTCGAACCCGTGACACTTCAAACCGGCGCAAGTACGCCCCATCAGCGTTAGCGACCTTGGCCATCCAGGCCGGTCGGGTTATACTGCTTGGGCCGTAATCTCCACAACTTGATTTGGACTTTCATTTTTGGATGGTTCCTTCTCTACGCAGCACGGATTGTCAGAAACGTTAGAAGTTGAGTTCCAATATAACGCTGTTTTTACTTTTACAACAACTAACCACCAAGTTATTAGGTTACCATTTCAATCATTTTTGAAAACATTTGCCTCTAATTTTTGTATTTTTGCACAGCAGCTTGCCTTCCGCCGGACATCCACATTATGCAGGTCTTCCGAGGTCGTAGCGTGTGGACAGTTTGGAAACGGAGAAACCCGTATCCTGATTTACGGATTGGAATAAGAATACACAAGGGTGTCATGTCCAGTCCGCACTCAGTTGTTTTATGTACTGTCCGTGCACCCACCTGCAGTAGTTCGAAAGAAAGCGAAGGAACAACCAGTCAGAGCAGCTAACCCCAAAATTTACATCGAGGCAATGTCTGACTGCATACTCTCTTCAGTCGAAAATCCGCCACCGCCTCACTACATCGTAGAACTATCATCACTACGAATCGCTACGTGCGGAGTTGCAACTAATTTAAACTTAGTGCACCTGATGAGACTAGAATGGTTATACGCAAGGCATGGTTTCTCATAGGACAGAAGGAAATGACTGACGAATGGAATTTCCATTTGAAATCTGCTCCCAACTGAATAACATCCTGTCATTAGATCTTTTGGGAATGATTACTGCAAGTCGCATAAACACTATTTCACCAGAATGGTATTAATAACTCCTTAATAATTTCCACAACATGCGTATTGAATTCCCGTAACTGATGTTCTCAGAAGGAAATGAAGTTGCTGGCTTCTTTTCAATTGGGACATTTGCACGAGTCTTTTAGGGTAAATGTGACACGTGTTACACATAGTGATGGCACATTTTACCAAAATATCGATTCATCGATGTTTGGATACATCACTAAAAGGGGATTCAATGTCGATGAAAACATCGACACGAAAACATTGATGTTTTAATTATAGACTAATAAACATGCTATTTTCCTATACATTTTTAATTACAGTACGTAAAAGGGATGTATTTTATAGTTTGGTTACCAACATCTTAGTAGCATGTAAAAATTATTATCGAATGTAAAGAATAAAATTAACAATAAAGAACATTTTGTTTTGCTATCGATTTCGCGCTTCACTGTCGATTCAGGCAATGACACGCCTGGCGATAACATAGATTCAAAACACGAGAAGCTCCCAAACTTCCTCAGATTGCACAGGCGAAATGTGCAGCGTGGTAAAGAGGATGACGCCAAACAACGATATTAGTGTGGAAAATTAAAAAAATAAAAATTAAAAACCACGGATGTTTTTGCAACAAAATTTCGATGTGAAGAAAACATCGAAAGTAAAACATCGATGTTAATGCATTGATGTTTCTGGTGGAAAACATCGAAAGGAAAATATCGATGCTAATACATCGATGTATCTGGTGGAAAACATCGATGCTTTAAAATCATCGATGTTTTTTTGCCATCTCTAGTTGCACATCGCAGAGTGCTTTCTACCTCGGCGTTTCGTGAGCTCACGCGGTCAGTCCCCCGCGCGCCGGCACTCCGAGGCGAGCGGAGAGTTGGGAAGCGGAGTGAAGGGCGACGGAGTCGAAGCCCTCAGCGCCCGCCTCCAACTCTCCCGTCGCTCCTTTGGTCAGCGCGAGGCGGTGATGCAGCAGCGCTCCCACGGCCCGGCGCCTGCTGCCTCTCCCGCTCCCGCAGCCTCCGCCGACGCAACCGCCGCCATCTTCGCCGTCTCCACCGCCGCCTTCCACATCACGGTCGTTCCCCACGCCGCGGGTGCCATCGCCGCTACAGCTGCCACCGCCACCGCCCCTGTCCCTGTCACCACTGCCTCTGCCCTACCCCGCCCATGCCTTTCGCATTACCGAATCCTTCACCGCTCCTGCTTCTCCCATCGCCGCCCCCGCCCACGGCCATCGCTACCTCCGTCGCACCCGCCGTCACTGTCACCGCCTCCCCTCGCCTTTCGCCTCCCCGGCTCCGTCTCCGCTCCTGCCCGTGCCATCGCCGCAGCCGCCCCCACCATCGTTGTCTCCGCCGCTCCCGCTTTTCGCATCCCCGCCTCCGTCTCCGCTCCATCCCCTCCTCCATCGACGCCACCATCGCTGTCTCCGCCGGCCCCGCCTTTCGCATCCTCGCCTTCATCTCCGCTCCATCTCCTCCTCCATCGCCGCCACCATCGCTGTCTCCGCCGCGCCCGCCGTCACTGGTCACAGCCCCCCTCGCCTTTCGCCGCCGCTCCTGCCCCTGCCATCGCCGCCGTCGCCACCGCCACCACCGACCCGGTCGTCAGTCACCGCCCCACCAAGCCCTCCCCCGCCTTTTGCGCCCCCGCTGCCACCGTCATGCTCCACCTCACCCTACCCGTCCCTGCGTTTTACAACCGTGCCTCCGTCACCGCTCCTTCCGCCTCCGTCCCCGCTCCTTCCGCCGCCGTCCCCGCCCCTTCCGCCGCCGTCCCCGCCCCTTCCGCCGCCGTCCCCGCCCCTTCCGCCGCCGTCCCCGCCCCTTCCGCCGCCGTCCCCGCCGTCCCCGCCGTCCCCGCCGTCCCCGCCGTCCCCGCCGTCCCCGCCGTCCCCGCCGTCCCCGCCGTCCCCGCCGTCCCCGCCGTCCCCGTCTTCCACAACCCTGCCACCGTCACCGCTCCTTCCTCCGCCATCGTCTCCATCGTCTTCACCGCTGCCGCCGCCTCCGCCAGTGCCCGTCCCACTAACACTCCGCTCCCACCGCCGCTTGCTTTTCCGCCTGCGCGTGCGCGGGCCAACCACCCGGCCGGAATGCGGCGGCGCCCACCGGCCGGCCTTGGAGCGAGCGGCGCGCATCGACGCCCACGGCGCGGGGACCAGCGGCGCCTCTTAACGGCCCGCGGCCCGTGATTCACGCGCCCCGCCCACGCTCCAACATTTTCTTATTTGCTACTAGCGGACCCGGCAATGACCCGCTACTGCACTGTATTACACATCACTGGAGCTGGGACTGCCGTCCGTCCCTTCATTACATATGCATGTCCGATCGATCTGGCCGGTACGTAAAACTCTCCAAACATTCCAAAATAAAATCCTTCGCGCTGCTGTCAAAGCGCCTTGGTACGTGTCTAACAACCAATTCCACAGAGAGTTTGTTCTTCACCCGATTGATGACTATAACAGTCACCAGTATATATATATATATATATATATATATATATATATATATATATATATATATATATATATATATATATATTTCCTCACCTTTCTCCCTTGGAACTTTCATATTCATCCTAGGAAAAACATATAACCAACACCGAAGAATCAAATCGAGATTCCCAAAGAATAAATTTAAACCACCAATCGAGAAATGCATAATTTCACAACCTTAATTTTTATTTTCTTCCGATAATTGTCATACTCTCCCATACATTCTCGCATACAAAATAATTGATTATTGAGGTCTCCAATGGGAGTACCTCGCTCTCCTGTAACACATTTAATACTAAGCTTGCTAGGTTATAGTTCATACACAATCTTGTAATGCGGTTACTTCACTATAGAAAAAAATTAAAAACCTTGAGCTGGGAACTTCATGCAATTGCCGGCTTTTTGTGGTGGTCATGGTCATATTTTCCTGAAATTTTAAATGTGTATGTTTCATGGCAAAATATTGAAAATAAGGTAAGAAATGTTCTGCTTATGTAGCATATTTTGCATATTCAGAGCTCTGTGACATGTAAATTAAAGTTTTTGTATATTTTTCGACTCTTCACCAAAAAATTAAACAAAAAATATTTTTAAAATGTATTAATGGATAGCATGAACTTTCTTATTTCTTCAAATTCGTTAGTACCACGAATTTTAGACTACGGACGGCCAACGCCACTGAAGTAATATTTGCTGTCATCAGTTGTCATTGGTTTATGAAGAAGAAAAATAATTCAAGGAAAACCTTAGTAGATGCATTTGCAATTATTCAGGAGGCAAGGGATAAATTCATAGTAACTGCATATGAAAAGGGAAAAACAGATAGGAAAAAAACAAACGAAGTTTTTGTAAAGAATTTAGGGCTTCATACTTTACAATGGGTAAATTCTTGGAAGGAAATAGTGTTCGTCTTTCATACAGTGTATTGAGCACCAACATTGTCTCGCATAACATGTGATGTCGAAATATAATTTCCTATGTACAAAATTATAATTTCTGATGGGAGACATCCCCTAACAACACATAATATCATCTTAATAAAAGTCAATAACAACACATCTTAATAAAAGTTTTGTGGCTTTCTGTGCTCTTAATGCAAAATAAAATGTTCAAAAGTAGATACTATTTTTTTTAGTCTCTAGGTGGCAAAAATATGTAGTGTCAATGTATAATTCATTTTTGGGACCAACTCAATTTTATCTTACCAATTGCCGGGAATATTTGAACATTTTTGTGGCTTATTTGCATGCATATTTCAGAGGTAAAAACTTCCCAGCTCTACAGGAACAAGAATTATCCAGTTTTTCGGAATCAGGGATCCACAAAACAATTTTTTTCTGTCCAAAAATAACGGTTTTTCGCACACCTTCTCTACATTACGTACGTAGAGTGAGAGAATTAAAAAAATAGTTTTGAGTGAATAGTTTTGAAGAAATATACTCCTATTTAGAAAAAAGTTTATTGTACTAGTAATAATTTCAAAACGTACGCAATAAATCGAGATATATAATAGAACATATTGTCACTCGGTTGTCACAGCGTTCGAAGTATTTGTCGTCTCGGTAGCTCAGTGGGCAAAGTCATTGATCATAAACCACGGTTCCCGATTTCAATTGCCTCCCAAGGTGACTTCTTGCTTTTAATAATTTGAAACCACATCGTCTTTGTCAGTAAAATCAATACCTCCGCCGTTCTCCTGCTAAATCGGAATTTTCTCATTGATATTTTTCTTCTTCATAAACCATATATGTTTCACAATATAATAATTTATTAGGTAAGAGACAATGACCGTCGTAAGTGTCTCGCTTTTAAAGGCTATGGGTGCATTGTTGTGCCAGAATCATACTCTTACCTTGTAGTATAACTACGGTACTGACGTTTATGCAAAGATGATGTATTGGCACACGGCACCACGGCATTTGCATTGCAACTTTCCCTGCGTACATATTAACACGCAAGGGGACAGATAGGAAGATTGATTTCGTGTTGTGTGGATATGCACCGAGTTTTGAAAAGAACAACGAATGAAATCTTCGCGACATTTTAGGGATTCGAAGTCTCCCAATGTAATAATAATAATAATAATAATAATAATAATAATAATAATAATAATAATAATAATAATAATAATAATAATAATAATAATAATAATAATAATAATGCCTTTATTGATATGGCGAGGCTCGGGCCATCAGGCCCACTCTTCCGCCTAACCACATGTCAGATGTATACAAAGATCAAACATATAATACTATATACAAATATAAAAAATATATTTATGTTGCAAGTAGCTAGTAGAAAACAAGTATAATTTAATGTATTCATTGAGAAGTAAACCTCAGAACTTACAGGTAAAAGGTGAGAGCACAAATTATTCGAGAGAGTCGTTTCGAGAAGAGTGTTCTATCGAATGTGATATCTAATCATATTTTGGGTTGTTTCACATATCATTTAGGAAATCATACTTCTTAAACAAGCTGCTATATAATAATAACTCATCGTTTTATTCCGAAACCTCCGTGCTAAAGTCCTAAGGGGAAGATAAGCTTTTAAAAATTAGTGAAATATATATTACATAGTGATAGCGAATATTGTATATTTTTGTTCCAAAGAAATATTTTTCAATTTTTGAAACGTATGCCAGTGATCCATTTAATTAAATGGAGTAGCAAATACCACTCGAATAGCAAATACCACTCTAATAAAACAATGCTATTTATATGTCGATTTTGGAAACCAAACTCTTAACGAACAGGAGTCATAAAACCGTGAAATTGTGTGATCGCTGGTAAGTTTTTAAATAAGGTGTAAATACTGTGATCTATAGATGTTATTAAGATAAAACTTCTGTTGTATCCAATAGGATTTGGGGTCGTATTTCAGTGACCAACAGATATAACATTGCGGCAGATTAATTCCTTAATACTTATAAGCATACATTTGAGACATTCAAACCGAATTCAATATATTCTTTATAATGTTAAAACCTTACTCACATTCACTATTAATATAACTATTGAATGTATTTAATGACTGTCAAAACTCATGGAACAAGATTATCACGCATGTTACACGAATTCATTATTGTACGAATCTCGGAAGACAAAAACATCAGCAGAGAGAAAGAAAGAGTTGAAGGTGACGTAGAGAGGGTAACGGAGCTGAGAGCTGAAACAGAAGAAATGCAAATACAGACATTTAAAAATCACGAACTTTGAAAATGGATGACGAATCCGAACGGGACTAAAGCGGTTACGGTGCACTACCATTTCCAGTTTGAGATTCTCTCAGGGTCCACATTGACAATAACATCGTCAACACACCGTTGTCCGAGATTTATCTTCTTCTAATTGTGAGAAGCGTGCAGTGGTGCGGACTGCTGGTGTACCGAATGACACGAAGGAAAGAAAGCCGTTAGAGGATACGAGAAGAAACTGTCAGCAGAAAATGCGGTATTATTTCCGTTGCCAAATTGCTAGCCACTCGAAAGACTAAATTACTTTTCCTTTTAAAAACTCAAGAGCTGATTCATCCACTAGTCTTTAGCATTCCACAGCGTCTACAAGGAGAGACCTGTTCTTCAGTTACCGTTAAGTTCTCGAATACTGCTTTGCGCTTACGTGCTGCTAGCTGATATCCTAAAAAATATACAGAGAAATAAAAAAAATACTTCACATGACTACAAATTTGTTCACAATTGAGGCATTTGGGTATTCGAGAATTTCTGACATTTTACAAAACTAAAATTATTGACTTACCACGACTCTCTTATATAACGAACATGGGCTCTCTTTATATCATATTCGTTTTAGAATCCAGAAAATTGACAAAGAAAATATATTCATGATTTATGTTTCATTAGTTATGTGTAGCACACTTCCACTAATACGATCGTTGCAATTTCGTAAGTAATATGAAATGTCAGTAATCACTATCTCCGCCCGAATGCCTCAATTGTAATTATGTAAATGTAAATATTTAAATGGTTAGGCGGAAGAGTAGGCCTTACGACCAGAGCCTCGCCAATAATAAAGACAATAATAATAATAATAATAATAATAATAATAATAATAATAATAATAATAATAACTTATGACTTCAGTATTTTTAACATCGTTGTTTAAAACTTACATTATGAATACTAAGTGTTTCATGGAAACACAAAGCCTTTAAAAATATATTAAGAAACATCTGAATTTTTACTTTCTTCAGCTGATACAGTTAAATCCAAATAAAACCTCCGCCAAAATATTCACACTCAGACCTTACACTCCACCCACTCCTATGACACTGAACAATAACACAATAGAATGGTTACCTCCCAACAAACCGGTTAAATATCTCGGCCTTCAACTAGACACCAAACTAAACTGGAAGCAACACATAGATAACAAACTAATTCAAGCCAAAATAAAATTACTGCAGCTAAAACCAATAATTCACAGAAATAGCTCGGTACCATTCAATTCCTCCATACTAATATTCAAAACAGTCATAAGACCGCTACTACTGTACGCCTGCCCCATATGGATCAACGTCTCCAAAACTAACATTAACAGAATTCAAGTAATACAGAATCAGTTTCTTAGAACAATTGCCAACGCCCCATGGTTCGTATCCAACCTCCAACTTCATAAGGAATTTAACCTCGAACCGTTATCACAGCATATAGCTTATCTCTCCACCAACTTTTACTCCAGCTTAAATCAAATCCCCTCCCTGGCGCCTTTCAGACTCGGTAAAAATCCCATCCATCAAACCAGAATTACAAATAAATACCCCTACCATTCATTTCTCATCAAATTCGCCGAATTGGAACCTGATTAGAGGACCCACTAGGGATTCCTCTCCCATTTTAATAGTTGTAAGTTAATTTTAAGTTAATTATAAGTTAATTTTAAGTTAGTCTATATGAAAACAATACATATGTAAAGTTTTTAACAACTAATCTATGTACCTACCATCAAAACCAATAAATTGAAAAAAAAAAAAAGAAAAAAAAACTTTCTTCAGCTTTGAAAGAGGCATGCAATTTCAGGTATAAAATTATACATCGGAATACAATGCATATCTTGAGATACAGGGATTTTCAAACTCTCACAGTCAACTTGTTGCTGAGAAGGTATAAAAAAAGACGTAATCACGTTTCTCATGAATACACACAGACTTGAATAGAGCTTCTTCCTTTTCCTCTGAAGTCTCTGTTTCTTCCACTTCGACTGGCAGAGACAAGCTTTCCCTTCTCGAACATGCACGCACATGCGCCCCACGTGAGGGGGGCGATTCGGTGAGAAACAGATGCTCCTCTCGGAAGGACAAGGATCTCGGGCGAAAACGAACGAATCATTCCCACATATATCGTCTCTTCAAATTCTCACGATCAGATAGATGTACAAAGCAAAATAAGGAAAGCAATGGGTATGAGACGTAAAAATGGTAAGTAGGTGTTCTGTAACTGACTTGGCGTTGATTGTGTTCGGTATACTATTCTATTTTATCCTGGTTTCAAATATACACTTTATATTCAGACATTTCTAAAACGAATAGTGACTAATCATTAATACAGTGAAAGAGAACAGAATAACCAGGCGGAGAAAATGTAGGAGTTGAGTTGAAGTGGCAAACGGTTGATCAAATGTTTATTCATCGACTTCATTAACTTAACTGCCGTAATTAACGCTACACATAACTGCCCTAATGAAGAATAATGTGTACTAGGACGTCAAAATTATCTCAAAGAAGCCCGAAGGTCAAATCTGAAACATTTAATACATTTTCTTGATACAAAGATAAAATAAAATATGAAACTGAATAAACACATTCTTATGTAATTATATATTACATTGTACTACAGAGTATTAGAGGTACTGAGTACTAGAAGTATTAAGTGTGCACGATTCCCACTCGGAGGAATAACTACGCAAATTACACTCTTACACTAACTAATATAACTAATATAAACTTTTCGTAGTTACAATGATAACCATTCTTTGTTTCAATTTTTTTTGTTCGAAGATATTTTGAAATTTTCAAATGAAAACCATCCGAAGCTTGAATAATCAACATGCAAATCATTAGACGACTGGACGTTTGGGTATTTTTCATAACAGAGAACACTCGATGAGTGTGCAACTTAAGAGTCTGAACGTAGAATGTGAAAAATGATTTGGAATTGATAAACATGTGTGTACTTGTGCAGTGCATGCATATTAGAAGGCAACTTACACAGAATGCGGGCGCGGATTTAGAAAGTATTTCAGTGAAGATGGAGATTTATTTTAGTACTGTCACCTCCCCTTCATACGTTCATTGAAAAAAAGACCAAAAAACTTTTTTGAGAACGTGAATTTCAACTTGAAATATCTTCTGAAGCTTAATGAAAAAAAAAACCTTGTAATGTGATGCCATCAATAAGTGGTTATTGATTTGAATAAATAAGAGTAAAATCAGAAAAAATATTTTTTGTTGGAGAGAGACCTGGGTTCTATTGCTCTTTCCACGTGCTTAGGTGGTTCAAAGCGTCAATGTCATTGCAGTGCCTCTGATTAGATTGGTTGGTTGGTAAGCAGTGATTCCGGGCGCGTCAAGAGCGCTGGTCGTTAGTCCCGTAAGTGAAGTGTATTTTTTTCTCGGGAGATGGCGGTGATCTTCCCCCACGGGATGGCGAGATCCGGCGCCGACCTACTGTCGGCTAGCGGGGTTTCTCCCTAACTAAGACTCTCCCACCAGCGGGGCACCGCCTTAGCCGGGACAAGCTCTAAGCTCCCGACAGGTCTCCTGAAATATGAGGTAGTGTGGTGCATGTTAGTGTAAGTGTGTGTGTGTGTGTGTAAGGGGAGAGGATTGGACAAGAGGAAGAAAAGATCGCGCACGATCCGTGGCCCGTTTCTTAGGGTACTGCTCCGGCATTCGCCTGGGGTTGATCGGAGAAATCACGGAAAACTACCGATCAGAGCAGCCGGCCGCTAGGATTCTCCTCCAGACATGACTCAATTCGACCTAGCTGAAAATCTAGTATCGAAAATCCTTCCGCCGCCGTCAGGACTCGAACCTAGGTCCTTCCGGTCAGAGACACTGCAGTGGCGTCATATGATGTACTGAGCTACTGCTATTGGTACCTCTGATTAGAGTTCGAGTCCTAATGGTGGCAAGATTTTGTAACTAGCTACAGACCTAGGTCGAATTTAACCGCTATCCGGAGGGTAATTCTAGCGACCGACTGCACTGATCGGCAGTTTTCCCATGGTTTCTCCGCTCAACATCAGGCGAATGCCAAAAAAGTACCTTAACAAACGGGCCACGGAACGTGTGGGATCTTTCATGCCTCTTCCTAGTCCTTTCATCTCTCTTTTACTTACTTACTTACTTACACACATACACACACACACACACACACTAACATGCACTACACTTCCACACATGCCGGGAGACCGAGCGGGAGCTTAGAGCTTGGTGGCCGCTGGGGTGATGCCCCGCTGGTGGGAGATATGGTTGCAACTATGCAATCTTTAATGAGAATAAAATACAATAACACACTTCTTAATCATACATAATATTCAGAATCTTTTGTAATAATAAAACTTTTTGGAGCTGTGTGAGACCCGAATGTACAGTTTATGTAACAAAAAATAAGTGTGCGGTTGTAAGGGGTAAATGTTTCTTCTCAGAATGAAACGCTTGCGTGGAAATCATCGCAAGTGCACTGGCGGTTCGCGTGCTGTGCGGTGAGGTTCGGCTGCTGTGGCTCGTTCAAGAGACCCCGCCCACGCCGATACGCATTCCGCATTACAAACGGAGCGCTATAGGTAGCCCCGCCCCCTCCGCGCGGTTTCAAAGTAGTGATGACCGTTGTTGGCAACTAATCATCGATGATTCTAAACATCGATTTTTAAAATTAAAACATCGACGTGTAAAACTTAAAACATCGACGTGTAAAACTTAAAACATCGACGTTTAAAACTTAAAACATCGACGTTTAAAACTTAAAACATCGACGTTTAAAACTTAAAACATCGACGTTTAAAACTTAAAACATCGACGTTTAAAACTTAAAACATCGACGTTTAAAACTTAAAACATCGACGTTTAAAACTTAAATCGACTTAAAAAAACATCGACGTTTAAAACTTACAACATCGACGTTTAAAACTTACAACATCGTCGTTTAAAACTTACAACATCGTCGTTTAAAACTTACAACATCGTCGTTTAAAACTTACAACATCGTCGTTTAAAACTTACAACATCGTCGTTTAAAACTTACAACATCGTCGTTTAAAACTTACAACATCGTCGTTTAAAACTTACAACATCGTCGTTTAAAACTTACAACATCGTCGTTTAAAACTTACAACATCGTCGTTTAAAACTTACAACATCGTCGTTTAAAACTTACAACATCGTCGTTTAAAACTTACAACATCGTCGTTTAAAACTTACAACATCGTCGTTTAAAACTTACAACATCGTCGTTTAAAACTTACAACCTCGTCGTTTAAAACTTACAACATCGTCGTTTAAAACTTACAACATCGTCGTTTAAAACTTACAACATCGTCGTTTAAAACTTACAACATCGTCGTTTAAAACTTACAACATCGTCGTTTAAAACTTACAACATCGTCGTTTAAAACTTACAACTTCGTCGTTTAAAACTTACAACTTCGTCGTTTAAAACTGACAACTTCGTCGTTTAAAACTGACAACTTCGTCGTTTAAAACTGACAACTTCGTCGTTTAAAACTGACAACTTCGTCGTTTAAAACTTACAACTTCGTCGTTTAAAACTTACAACATCGTCGTTTAAAACTTACAACATCGTCGTTTAAAACTTACAACATCGTCGTTTAAAACTGAAAACATCGTCGTTTAAAACTTACAACATCGTCGTTTAAAACTTACAACATCGTCGTTTAAAACTTACAACATCGTCGTTTAAAACTTACAACATCGTCGTTTAAAACTTACAACATCGTCGTTTAAAACTTACAACATCGTCGTTTAAAACTTACAACATCGTTGTTTAAAACTTAAAACATCGACGTTTAAAACTTAAAACATCGACGTTTAAAAATTAAAACATTGACGTTTAAAAATTAAAACATCGACGTTTAAAAATTAAAACATCGACGTTTAAACATTAAACCATCTATGTTTAAACATTAAACCATCTATGTTTAAACATTAAACCATCTATGTTTAAACATTAAAACATCTATGTTTAAAATTAAAATATCAACCACCCAAACCATGGAATATTTTAATCAAGGATGTTTTTAGAACTGCATTAGTGATCATTAATGATAATGGTGGAAGGGAGTAATTTGACGGTTTTCGCATTTATTAATTTTCTATTCAAAACTTTTTACTGATAAAATAATGCCAAAAATGATCAGGACAATTAACAAAAGTTTTAATATCTGAACGAATAATTCCACTTACATATACTTCATTTATCGACGAAACCTCTATTTTAAATATTTTCACCTTTGGTCACTTTGGTCTGGAGAATGTCCAATGTATGGGTATCTGAAAATCATTACAAGTGTTTATTATGATAGTGCATATTTCATTCAAAAATTGAATATCAACGAAGTAAAAACATCGAGCACAAAACACCGATGGTTAAAAAAACTTCGGCATCAAAAATCGATGTTAAGAACATACATCAGGTGCGGATCTACGGGCGCAAAAATGAGGTAAATCTCCCTCCCCTCAAGTTTCAGTAAGTATTAATTTTTAATTTTCGTGTAACTTTCAAGTAAAACTATTTTCGGATAATCATTAAAACGAATAAAATCGTATCGCAGCGTCTGCTGAGTTCAGCTTGCGTCATTCAACATAATCTGTAGTTTGAAAACATTTTGAATTCCCTCCCCCCAAAACAAAATTCATCTCTGGATCTGCCCCTGAGTACACCGATGATTTTATAAAAACATCGATGTTTTGAAAACTTCGACTTCGATGTCGCTATTTGAAAAAGCGCGTCTTCCTCAATCTGCTGCCCTCACTGATCCCCGCCCCTGGTTGCCGTCACCGCTGAAGCCCTCTCCCCCTTCCCCCGCCATTCACCAGCACCTGGTACATGCTCCAGCACTCCATCGAGAGACCTCGTAATATTCAAACAATTCAAGAGAAGATACAAGATATTAACCTAAAACTACAATAAAACGCCTGGAAACCCATCCAAACCATCTAGCCCTAAACCTTTTAGACAATAGTCAAGAAATATCTCGCCTCAATAGAACCTCCTCTTTGCAACTTTCTTATCGCTTATTCTTGCTATATCTTATTTGACATTGACATTCACAAAACAAAAATAATTCTCCGTTTTGTGTTATTATTATTCTAATTTTTTTTCTCTTTTCTGTTGTAGTCTTTGTATATTGATCCTGGAAAGTACCAATGGGGGACTTTTCTGCAAATTATTGTTACTTTGATCATTTTATTTTGAATTATCATATTTACTTATTATTTCGAATTGAAATAGATTGTAAATTTTCATAGTGTTAATAAAAAAAAAAGAAATCCCGTTCAGAGCCCACCACACACTCAACGTGCCTCACGTGATATGTTCCGCGTGGCAGTCACGGAAATGCGCGGATCAGTACATATCCAACTATTATTCTTCATTAATAGTTTGATTACGCTTCATACCCGTGATTTTGTTTCAGAATAGAAGTTCTCTGGTCGATCTCAATTGAGGCCCAAACCACAACGTTCTACTCGGCAAAGAGGCTCTTTAACCACTAGGCCACCCACGTAGAAATACGAAACCCATTAATTTTCTAACCACAAATCAAGAGGCACAAACTGGGCTTCTTATGTCATCGATCAACCTCTACCAGATCGTTCACGTGATTCACGGATCGCCTAATTGAAAATAAGGCATTAATTACTTCGTTGGAAAAAAATTAATAACACAATGAGCACAAGTGTACCCTTCGTCAAACTTTCAGAAACAAAAAAAAGTTGATCTGGCTAAGGTCATAAATGAAAGGTCAAAAATGAAAGGTAAAAAAATTAAGAATTGTGTGAATAAAAGTTAAGTATTTCGTTTTCCTTTGTATATTTGTTTTCTTTATGCTTTTAGAGATAATTTTTTTTAAAATCTCTATTTCTTTCTGAATAATTGACCAAAATACAGGTTTTTACTGTACAACTGTATAACTCTTCAACAAATTTATACATTTTGATAATTCTTCTTTTAATTAAAGTAGCTGTTTATCTGAAATAAAACAAATTTCTATTTTGTTTTCCCTCGTACATTTGATTTCTTTGTGGCTTTAGAGATCAAGAATTTTTTTAAAAAAAATTCTCTACTTGTTTATAAGTAACTGCCCAAGCCAGCCCGGTTGCCGAGATCGCTAAGGTAGTAGTGTCGTAGTGATCTCTGACCCAAGGGTCGCGGGTTGGAGTCCCGCCTCGGGCATGGTTGTATTTGTGTTCGTCCTTTCATACCTTATCACCATTTCATTTAATCGTCATAGTTACCATATCGTTACCTTCAATAGTGGTCGCTAATGACCTATATGTTGATGCAACCTTAAATAAAAAAATCAAAATGTAGGTTTTTACTTCAGACATAACAACGAGTACAACAAAATTATATATTTTGATCATTCTTTTCTTAAATTAATCAAATTGTATATTCTAGTGAACGAATTAGAACAGTGAACGTATTGTGAAAACTGAGGAGTCGGGAATTTATTATTTGTGAAAAAATAAGTGTATAATTTTTTCTGAACATTTCAGTTGATATTACTCAAGATTTTAGTAACACATCAACTATTCTAGTTCATTCACTAGAGCAAATCACGGGCTACATGCTGCAAAAAGAATTATGTTATTATATTTTACGTTAATGCTTTATGATGTTTGACATGCATGAATGTGCTGAAAATTCTCAATTCGAGAAAATGCATCTGAAGTTTATTCACTAAGGGCTTGTCAGTTTACACTCGTTTCGAGAAAAAAAATTGCTCAAAAACAAAGAAACGTAGCAAGGAACGGTTTGAGGCATTTAAAAAAGAATAAAACAGAACCCAATAAAAAATGAAAAATATGAAAATTCACGATTTATCATTATTTTGAGGTAGGCAGCTACATAGGACAACGCATTACATGAAAATTAAGCGCACTATGAAATAGGGGTCTCGAATCGGGAAAGCTATGAGTCCTAAAGCTACGAGTCCTAAAAGTTACGAGTTCTAAAAGTTACGAGTTCTAAAAGTTACGAGTTCTAAAAGTACGAGTTCTAAAAGCTACGAGTCCTAAAAGCTACGAGTCCTAAAAGCTACGAGCTAAAAGCTACGAGTCCTAAAAGCTACGAGTCCTAAAAGCTACGAGTCCTAAAAGCTACGAGTCCTAAAAGCTACGAGTCCTAAAAGCTACGAGTCCTAAAAGCTACGAGTCCTAAAAGCTACGAGTCCTAAAAGCTACGAGTCCTAAAAGCTACGAGTCCTGAAAGCTACGAGTCCTAAAAGCTACGAGTCCTAAAAGCTACGAGTCCTAAAAGCTACGAGTCCTAAAAGCTACGAGTCCTGAAAGCTACGAGTCCTGAAAGCTACGAGTCCTAAAAGCTACGAGTCCTAAAAGCTACGAGTCCTAAAAGCTACGAGTCCTAAAAGCTACGAGTCCTGAAAGCTACGAGTCCTGAAAGCTACAAGTCCTAAAAGCTACGAGTCCTAAAAGCTACGAGTCCTAAAAGCTACGAGTCCTAAAAGCTACGAGTCCTAAAAGCTACGAGTCCTAAAAGCTACGAGTCCTAAAAGCTACGAGTCCTGAAAGCTACGAGTCCTAAAAGCTACGAGTCCTAAAAGCTACGAGTCCTAAAAGCTACGAGTTCTAAAAGCTACGAGTCCTGAAAGCTACGAGTCCTGAAAGCTACGAGTCCTGAGAGACACCACTGCGTGCAAGGCCTTAGCCATTTCGCTTGATCACCGGTGGCCGGCTTGTCGAAATCCGAGAGGCATGAGCGGTAATGTGCTTAAGCGGCGCGGTCCAGGCCGTGTGTCTCCATTGGCCAGTGGCCGTTGAATTGAAAGCGGTGACTGTGCGCCGAGGCTGGAGCGAGAGGGAAGTAGGTCGTGGGTTAATGAAAATGAATTGATTTTTGATGAAGCACTGACAGCCCGTATGGTTTCTCCTTACCTCTCCAAACACGGAACTTGAATGAATTGCTCCTGGGCCTGACCGTCTGGAATGTAGTTGGATGACCCAATCACGATTCTCATCTTTTTTGGGTGACTCAAGTGGTTACAGGTTTTCACCAGCTATGAGACCTTTCGCGCTCTGTATCACTAAATTAAACGTGCTTTCAGATAGGAATAGCTTGACAAATTATTTAGGTGGCTGTAATTTACACCGTCACTGATATTTGTTATCGTTACATGAATGTGAATGGAAATGAAAGATAATCGGCTTTATAAACTTCCCTTAAATAGCGGGTCTTGGTCATTCGTCTCGAGACATCAGATTAAATTTAGTAGTATATTCGTGCAAAGGCGTCACCCTGTGCAATCCTCATTCAGCAACTAAAGGATTTGCATAATTGATTTTTGTAATCTCAAAATTGCCTAGTATTATTTGTGAAATGGAAAAATACAGGGACCGAAAAGGTATTGAATACCGGTAAAAAATACCGGTATAATACCGGTATTTTTCCATACCCTTTTCAAATACCTTTATTCTTTTATACCGGTAAAATACCTCTATAGGACGTCTATACCGGTATGGACGTCCATAAAGGTTATACCGGTATTATACCGGTATTTTCAATGAAGAAATATAGCTTACCATCCATACATGTTGAAAAAATAGGTTACTTTAGTTAATAATATGTCACAAAATGTTTATTAATCTAATATCATTTCATAATTGTTATTTATTGTTTAAATTATATATATATATATATATATATATATATATATATATATATATATAACAACTGTATTAAATTCTATTCTTATTATTGTAAATGCTTTGTGTTCGGGCGTTTACATTTTGCATACGTTGTATGTATTAGAAAACCTCCCTTAATTTTAACTTCGGAAAAGTTGAAATATGAAATAATAATTATTGATTCCATTGAAGAGAACCTTTTCTTACTTAGTGTCCTTCATCGAGCTATCTCCCATCTGACCTGAGAGATGACCTAAGCCTGTCTTTGTATTTCGCACATGGAGAGGCTGTCAACGTATGCGCCGTGCCGAAGGCGTAGGACCGTTTCTTCCCTCCCCGACCCCTCCTTCGGCGAACTGAGGAAGCGTTGACACCTTGAGATAATCACGAACGCTCAGGTTTTCAGGCCCAGTTTTGTTATTGTTAAAAAATGATTTCCTTTTACTTCATTTCACAATTAAATCTTAATTATACATTAATAAATAGGGCTAAAATAAAATGTTATTTTCCTAGTTTATATTAAGGGTTTATATTATATATTTTGACATTAACTGCAAATATTGAGAAAATTTGTAATAAAAGTAAATTATTATGTTATTATTATTATTATTATTATTATTATTATTATTATTATTATTATTATTATTATTATTGCATTGTGCAAGGGTTCCCTTCTACGCGGGTAGCTTACATTGTAAAATGCATCTGGAGGAGCCCTCTTTGAGAAGAGGGTTTCTTCCTTAATAATAAGAAATATATACTAACATCATTAATTAATAAAAAAGAGTTTATTAATATTAACATTTTTACTTTTTAATTAAAATTAACATTTAATTTAAATAAATTTATAAATTAACAAACAAAATAATAAATTCATTTACACAAATTTAATGCAAACATTTAAAATTTAATTAGTTTTAATATTTTAAAATATTTATTAAAATTAATTAATATTATCTAGTACTATTAATATTTTTTCTTAATGAAATTTCTTAAATAATACATGGATGTAAATTAAACATGCTTCAATAATTAATTTTGAATTAAACATAACGCTTCTGTTTCCTCCCGTAAGAATAGTTAATGTCTATTAGCGTTCAATGTCAATTTTTAATATTGTTTTAGTTATAATTAATAATTATATATAATTAATTAATATATATAATTATATTTATTAATTATGGTGCAGAATAAGGAAACTGGGCCAACTGAAAAAATTATTTTCGGGAATGTTAGTGATACGATCAAATTTAAGCAAATAATCGTATTTAGTGATAAACACAGTCGTGCAAGAAGGAAGTTTGGTATGCGTGGGAAGACTCATTTATGGATAGGAAGACACGTTTCACCATTTTTTATCGCTACTACAGTTCAGTTCTGATGTCTCCGGCTCTGTGACGTCATGCCATTTCACTGTGTCAGTCGCAGAGCGAAGGAGAGGGGGTAGAGTGGGGATACAGAAAGGAAGCGACGGTAGGGAGTGGGGGAAGAGGTGAACACTACTATTGAGTTAAAGACATTGACCTTACCTAATCATTGTCCACTGATGAACTATCGCTATTTTCAGTGTCTTCACACTCGATATCCGAGTCCATATTTATAACAATACTGTCTATAATATCTAGCACTGGACCGTCCCTCCCCCAGTATTCATTTTCAAGTTTCATGAAAAGAGCGCAGTAACCCTTCCAGTCTTCAATAGTGACTTTAATGATAGCCCAGTTTGTAAGCTCTAAGGACTTCTTTGCTTTCCTTTACAAGTCTCTTAATTTTTGCCCATGCCATTTCAATGGGATTCAGAAGGTGGATAACAGAATGACCGCTACTGGCAAACAGCTCATCAATTTTGTATGTCTTGTTCTGAGGTTTTAGTTGCAGAACTAGTTGGTATAATTCAGGCTTCCTCAGGTGTTCATTAGCATGCATTCCTTTTGCATTCAACCATTGAATCATGTCGCGCATTAAAATGCATATGCAGTTGGGGTTTTATTGGCTAACACAATGATATGGAGTATTATCAAGAACAGTTACTGCCTTAGAAGGCAGTTATTGTAATAATGTTTCTCTCACCCAATTTTCAAAATTTTCTTGATTCATCTGACCATGGTAGTCGCCTGATGCAGAACCGACCTTCACTGTGAATTGTCGAATTCGATTTCCGCTTCGCCATTTCGCATCTAACATTCGCGCACTCTGAATCAAAACTGAGCTGATGTTTGCGAAACCAATGCATTGACCAAGCACGCGCTGGCCCTTTCCTACAGCCCATGTGTGACTCACGGATGTCTGTCAAACAAATCCTACAGCCCATCACCTTATCGCGCTCCCTTCACCCCGCGGAGAAACTTAGACCCCTCTCACAGGGCCGGAGAACTCGGAACCGAACTGTAGGAAGGGCAAGATTTATACGGAGAAATTCAATAAATTTTCAACACTATCACGTGTCGCCAAGCTCGGCGCCCGGACGTGAGGTCCAAGGTCAGCGAACGAGCTCGTGTTGATGTCTGCGAAAGACCGTTGGCTGGTCCCTCCGTCTGACGACAGAACTCGACTTCCCAGTCAACGGCAGAACTCGACCTAGCTAGAATATGTGTCGAAAATCCGCCACCCTCGGGACTCGAACCCTAGGACCTCCCTGTCAGAAACTCTGCCGTGTAAATAGTTGTTTCCTCTGAGCCATCTTAGCGGAAAAAATCACAATGAATTTCCCCCATATACCTGTATGATTCTATTGAAATACCGGTATTTTCTTATGAAAATACCGGTATTTTGATGAGAGAATACCGGTATAATACCTTTAAATAGAGGTATTTTACCGGTATAGACGTCGGATAAATGTAAAATACCTCTAAAAATACCGGTATTTGACGTCTTATACCGGTATTTTTAAAGGTATTTTGAATAAAGGTATAATAGAGGTAAAGGTATTTGTATACCGGTATAAATACCTTTACCGCTATTATTTCGGTATTCGGTCCCTTACCAAAACCCCGCGTTTTCAGAAACGCCACTTTCAAAAAATCGCTTCAAATTTTTTTTCAAACCACTGCAAGGGATATTGGTAATGGCACTGTTTAATATGTCGTAAAGTTCATTTTGGTGTACTCTTTTGTTGTTGTTTTTTAAATTACACAAATGTATTTTTTCAATATCTTTCACTCTTTTAATATGCATATTTGAATGAATTTGTATACATTTTTATTGCATTTGTGTGG
The DNA here is from genome assembly GCA_011170035.1 of Teleogryllus occipitalis. NCBI lineage: Eukaryota > Metazoa > Arthropoda > Insecta > Orthoptera > Gryllidae > Teleogryllus > Teleogryllus occipitalis. The sequence continues at coordinate 130,973 of BLKR01002996.1, read as the reverse complement.
GAAAGTGTTTCAAATTACTACAAATGAAGTTTTTCGAAAACTCAATAGATTCCTGTGAAAAAGAGCTTCAAATTTTTCATTTCCAGTAACGCTAAACGCCTTTTTCTTAAAAACTGCTCCTAATTTTTCAGTGAAAATTGCAATTTAGGACGAGGTTTTAGCGTTCTTTAATATTCTAAAAATTAATATTTGAGTTCTACTCTTTGGAAACCGAAAAGTTGAGAAATTTTCAAAAAGGTGTAATTTGGGCGGCAATAGATGGCAGCAGGTGAGAAGGAGGGGCAAGACTGTAGTGTACCAGTTCACACCAAGGAAATTAGAAAACTTTACTACGAGAAAGTCTGTGCCATTCTGTAGCACCTTTAGTTTGTTCGTTTTACTCTTGACTTTCTGCAGAGTAGGAGGAAACACAAATTTCCTCGTACCCAAATAAATAAAGGTCACTATCTAGAATCTTTTATCCATTCTTCATTGAATTATTTTTTATGGTTAGACAGACCATTAAAATAATTAAATCTGTTAGTTGTAAAGAGTTGTAAAGTTACTGTCAATTTTTGGAGTTACATTCTGGCAATGAAATCAAAATCTGATCTGCTTTTAAAAAGTTCGATAAAGTGCTACATAACCTTGAATATTTGAGAAATAGACAAGCAAAGCACCTGAAAGTCCTTGGTAAAAAATCTTACTGATAAATGGAAAGATATGAGATAACGAAGAGATGAAAAATTGCAATGTAAAGCAATTGCAAAAAAAGTGTTTTCCATTGATTACATTACATTTTAATATTCTAAAATATAAAATGAATTGACTGGCATTTTCGTGGGAAAAAACTCATTTTAGACTCGAAATAATAATATGTTGTAATTAAAATAATTATATTGATTACATTTTACAATTAAAAATTACAATTACAATTACAAAAACTATTAAATACCAAGGATATAGAGATTTCTTTAGTGTTACAAGTATTTTTACAATGCAAATTCATTTTCACTTCGTTTATTTTTTTTCGTTTTCATTTAAGAATAATTTAACTTTTAAGAAATTCAAGCACATCTTTACCATCCGAGGCATGTACGTCAGGACCTAGTATTGTTTCTGAAAATGATCTATTTTAGTGGGCCTTGCATTGTTTTTGTTTCCGTGAAAAATTTGCAAATGGAAGGTACTGACGATGTTTCGAATAAAATATTAGAAGAATCTGACAAAGTCATGAAAACATTACTTCCCACGAAAAGTAAAGGCAGGTATGAGAGAGATTTCAACATGTATAAATATTGTGAAAACGACTAGTCACTTTTGACACACTTTTGTTATAGCGTACTTTTTAGAACTGGCAAACACAACTGATGTTTATATTTTTTTCATTCGTAATCCCAAGACCAAATGTTTTACATGTAAAACATTTAATTTAGTCACGTTAAATATTTTATGTTGTTCCATAAGTCAGCTAGCTTATCATTTACTTCCTCAATTTAGGTTTATTCATATTGAAATAATCTAACTGATTTAAAAGAAATTCAGCCCCAGTTGGTGCGCCATTTTGAAATAAACTGACTCATTTAAAATTAATTCAGCCCCAGTTGGTGCGCCATTTGAAATAATCTGACTGATTTAAAAGAAAATCGAGCCCCACGTTGGGCGCCATTTTGAAATAAACTGCAATATACTCAAACAAACTCGGTCGAGGAATCTGAAAAGCAAATATCTTTCTATCTTGCTACTTCATTGCTAGAATTGGCTCAATGAAAAATCATATATTCATTTCACAAAAACATGGAAATTTATTAAACAATTTAAAACAATTGTTTATATTGTATAACTTTACCCAATATAAAATCAAACGTTTGTCATGACCGTTCCAACCTTATGTCTTCGCGCTTTTTCGGCCATATTTATCCATCTCCGACGCCGCCGTCCTCAGGTCCAGACACCATCTTCTCTCTTCTTTTCTCGGAAGCTCATTTCAATCACCGTTCATCAAATCAATAAACTATTTGCTGCTAACATTCCAGTCCAATCACTGACAACTTCGCCCAAGCCCTCAATGTCCCTCCAACTCGTTCACATGAAATATTTTAAGCTCCACTGTCACACTTAGAGTTCCAATTTTGATGTTTTCTCAACATCCATTCCCTAGTAGATGCTTACAAGTCCCCAAAGAAAAAATCTCCTAACATTAATTGGAGCACGATCCGTTCATGAGCACGGCATCAGTCAGAATGAATGTATTCTTTCAGCCCTGCAAAGCTCGTTTCATAATTTCGATTGTTTATTTGCAGATAACATTTGATGTACTTTCGTACCTAGCCAATCTCTAAATTTCTTAAATTTCTTGCAAAACGAACTAGCCGTCTTCACGACTGTCACTGCTTTTTCGGCCAATCCCAGAATTCTACATAGAATTAACTAGCCATCTCCGCGATTGTCACTGCATGAATATGTTGACCTTGACGACGGCTCGCTTACCGTTGCTATGCTAGCGTATTCACATATTTTATCCCCTTTAATTGACGCCATTTATAATAAATGTTGTACAATATTCAGTGACATAATGGTATGTCACAATATGTTGTTTACATGTAGTTGTAGTTAAGTAATTTCTGATGTATATTTTTGTTCATATTTCATGGCTGACTGGAAATACCTTGGTTACGTCTGTTATAGTTTCTAAATTAAACAATTTGATTCCTTTTCTGAATTCTGATTGGTTGGTGTGGTTTTAATTGCACGGTGCAATTTTAATTGTACGCGTGCTGTTAACATAGAGATAATAAACGATTTTTATGGAATTTATTTATATTATTTTATATATTTATATACACACACATATATATATATATATATATATATATATATATATATATATATATATAAAATAAATATTTGTTATATATATATATAATATGTATTTAACTAAACGAAAAAATATTCAACTAATTGAACGCACATTAAAATTATTGACAGTAATGTTTTTTTTTGTTATTAGAACCGATTGTAGACGCAACATTTTAACTTTATTTTCTGTTGACGAATAGTTTATAATAGTAAATAATTAATCGAAATGAATCTTCTGTTTGTTGAGTAGATATAGATTGAATGAAGGGTGCAGACACTGGTCGGAAATTCTTCTCGGACTCAATCGATGAGAGAAGCCTTGGCTCTGGACCTACTATTCAGTCTTGGCATCCTAGTTTGGAATATACGTAAAGTAACGAAATATCACGGAAGTTTGTACCTTCCCTAAACTGTACGCAAGCTTACCTTTTTTAAGTTTTAGGAGCCTCTTTCGGAGCTTGTTGTTGGTCAGTATTATAGTATATCTCTCTAAGTGCAGAGTGTATACAGAGTACCACGGAACCGTATGCTGATGTACATCGGAAGTCGGCACTGCGTCTCCCAGTTGCATTAAAACAGTTTCCGAGCGCCTGCAAATGAAATATACTGGCTGACAAGGGGAATGCGGCGGCGCGACCCACATGTGTCCGTTTGTTCTTTTCGTCGCACGACGCTTTGTGACCATTGTCTCCTCGCCGCCGCCGTCGCCGCCGCTGTGTTGCACAGTGCTCAATAGAATAGTAGTTTCCAGTGGAGTCAGTCTCGACTCCCTGGGAGTCGATGCAATTTTAAAGCGAACTTTAAAATTTAGAACTTTAAACTTAGGATCCGTAAGGGATCGAAAGCCGAAGGCGATTAATTAAGAAACTATCCATTATTAAAAAATATGAAGTTGATTACATTTTTGTCTTGCAATATCCAATAAACGTATTTATATTTGTAAATATTGAAACTTGTAATTGTACAAAAATAATATAAATCCAATCAACCTCTTTTTTCAAAATTTGAATTCTTATTCTTTCACAAATTGGTATCAAGTAATTTATGTGCAATTATTTGTATTATGATTATGTATATTATAGAAAAAAACGTAAGGGTGTCAATGAAGTAAATTATTCTTTTCCGAGTGGTCGATGTAAGAAAAAGGTTGGCAATCTCTGGCCTAGAATAAAAACTTACGAGACATATTCTAAAATTAATCTAATTTTCATATAAATTTACATATTTTTCAGGATACAAAAAGCCAGTATGTAGTGACATTTTAAAATGACAAGATAACCAATTTATATGGGAAATATAGTGCTTAAAAATAAATTCAATACACTATGAGAGAAAACAAATAAACTGATTTTCTTATTAGATAAGCACATATTCAACCACCTGTACATAAAATTTATAGAAAAGTGATATCATTGTACTTACACTTAAGTGGCAGTCGGATCATTTTGTTAATATTAGTGAATAAAAAGTTATAACTGAAAGAACATGCCCATCGTTAAAACTATTTCCTTCAATCAATTACTTTTTATGATGTAATATAATACAGAAATATATAATAATAGTAATAAAATGATATAATTAAATAAACAAGTCTTTATAGCTTTTCTGATACTTACCTGAAATGTTTTCCACTTTTGCTGCATCTTAGCTTGAAAAATGTTTATAAAAACGACTAAAACATGAAAGGAGTACTATGTAGTTGGTGGGTATATACGGTATAGTGTACTAGTGTGTATATAAATTCGCGTACATTCAAATTTAATTGTATTTGTTTCATATTTAGTCAATAAACGGACGTTCAGTCTTTAATACAGATACAACAAAAAGTTACAATATGCGACTGCAATCATAACAATTCGCAAGAACCAATATCTAGAGTATAGTGAACACTTTTCCTGGTATCAAATGACGAAGCCCTAAGCTTTACTTTATCCAGAATGAAAGAACAATCCATACGATTAATTAGATGGAGAAGGAAAATTGAATCCATGAAGTTTCCCAACGATGTAAGGGATGGTGTACTTGCTAGTATTGATGTATGGCTATGCAGTAAATAAATGCATCGGACCAATCCCTTCTAATTCACCTTCATTTAAATTTTGAAATTCTGCCGCCTAAATTTTGATTGTGAAGTACTGTGCGCTGAGGCGACATGACAGAACGGAGGCTGCCAGCCCTCTGCCCGCCGCGTTGGCACTCGCATGCAACGGCGAACTACGCGACAGAAGCAGCTTTTGTTTGTTGATTGCTTTTGTTTGCAGCACATGAAATTTAGTGAAAGAACTGCACTTTTCTTTCCAATCTCGTGATTCATTTCTTTTTTAGAAAAATTTGGGGAGTAATTAAAGTTTTGGGAAATGAATTTTTATATAGTATATAATTTAGAATCAACATTAATTACCCTATAAAATTTTAATCATACGAAGCATTTTAAGCAGAAGAAGAAAAAGGTAGTTTTTTAGTAAACAACTCATATTTGCTCATTATTAAGTTTTCTTACACATAAAAATGACGAAGAGGATGAAAAGCGTTGTTCGTATGTCTTAATTTAATAAATGATTGAATTCTTTATACAAATTATATATTTTTAGAAAATCCTTAGGTATTATTTGAGCTTCAAATGTTCTAAACGCTTCATTTAAACTGTTCTCACGAAACTGACACACTGCATGAATTTTTTATGTAAGCTTATTATCTCGTTAACTCTTCTGCCAGAAACACAAGCAAGAGGGTGAAGAATTATATTTTGTCGTGCAGAATTCGTCTTAACACCATACAGTTAATACCAGTCTATTCTCCACAACCAGTCCAGATCCCAATGATTGCAAACTGTCAATTAAATTCTTGGTGACTGTGACGTTGAGGTATTTACTTTATTGTATACGTACGTATATACAGAGTATAGAGAAAGTTATGTAATGCTGTGCGACAAAACGGTGAATTTTCGGTAGAAAAAATTTATTTCAGGGCCCCAAATCCAATGCTAAATTAAGAGAAAAAAATCCTCTAACGTGTGGTGTAGCCGAAATCCCTATTTGATGGGTCCTTGGTGCCGAAAAACCAATTGAAAGCAAAATGTCTGTCTATGCGTCTGTCCGTCGGTCAGTCAGTCCGTCGGTCCGTCTGTGAACACTACTAGCGCCTAAACCATTCCTAGGATCTTTTTCAAAAATGAAGAATCTACTGTCCGTCTGGCTGTAGTAGAAGCTTTGCAATTTTAAAATAACATTCTTTAAAATTTGGGGGTACTTTACAAATAGCTCCCGGACATTTTCACAATTTTCTCAAAAACTGCTCCAAATTATTCCTTTTAATTTATTGTAAGAATAGAGTAAAATACACTTATAAAGGAGGCACAGGACCGATTTTTTCGGTTATCTATGAATTTTCGAAAATTGAAAAACTAATTTTTTTCAGTGTCTTCCTACAATTATAAATTTTAAGATAGAGTTTTTTTTTCATCAAATGAAATTTGTCAATAAATAGTTCTTTCTTTAAGATCATATAGATTTTTTGGAAATTTTAGTACTTTTCGTGCAATAGTGAGTGCAACATTTGTAATTTTAAAAAATAACAAAAACAAGATTTTCTTAAAAACGGTTCCAAATTTTTTCTTTACATCTTTGGTAGGGTTAATACCAAAGTACCCTATACGATGACATAAACGCTATATTGCTCTATTCTGTTGTTGTTTTCAAAAATTACAAATATTTTTTTTACTTGTCTCTCACGTCGGTAATATGTACATTAGAGGCAATTTCTTTACATTAATATATTTATGAGTAAATGTGCTTTAAATAATGTCAGATAAAGTTTCTCGAAGACTCAACAGTTTTCTTTCATCTATTGATATTTAATGTACATTTCCAGGAATTTCGCGAGGCCCCGACACCTCTGCGGAGATACGTATTCTCTTAGAGAAACTCTGAGTACCATTACTCTGAAGGAAATGGAACATTTTGAAATCACAGCAGTTATGCGTCAAAAACAATTTTCCCATTCAATTTTTTTAAATCTTTTCAAAGCCCCTTTCGTCCATTGGCTCGTGTCGGGTGTGCGGAATAGCTTTGCCCAGACAGAAGGAAGTCCGAGCGTCGCGTGGGAGATGCGGCCGCCGCGGGCGCGCTCTGCGGCGGAACTTCGCAGTTACGTTTGAGTTCCGGTTAGTTTAACAAGCAGCGCGGCTGCGCCCGGCCCCTGCGCAACGCGGCCGTGGACTAGAGGCAGAGGGGCAAGGGCCGCTGCGTCGCCCTGCTCCAAATAACTCGCGCGCGCAGATAGCGACCTGGAGTCCCTCAGGGTGGCTTATGTGGACTTTAAATTGTGCCTTCGCCGCTGGAGGTGCTCTAGTGCCACGGATGTCTGGTAAGTTTCTTGTGTGTTTGGAGGCTTGGGTTTTACTACATTTTCCTGGCGTCAGGTTTAAATGAAGTTTTGAACAGTAAGAGTAAGTATTTTGGGCAGAAAAAGATCTAATGCTCGAACCAAGTGTTGTGAGCTCGAATAACACATTAGATATGTATGAATACGTATCATTTATTACTAATTGTATTGTCACATTATCATAATATTTTATAAGGATTTTTTTTCTTTCGCATAGTAAGAAAGCTAAATATTTAGTATACCCGGTAAATCGTTTTCATGTCACATGGGAATTGTAGCTTATAATACAAAAGAATTCATAAAGAGACTATCATTCCATAAAGTGTTTCTTTTTGTCTCTGAATCTGACCGGCTTTTCACGTTCTCTTAGACACCAATGAGTTTAGACAACGAGAATGTTAATCTTTAATTGGTATCGTGGACTGACATAACCACGCCGGCAAGTTGATACTTATGCAACAACCCCTGATTGTTGTGTCTATGCGTCCAGCAGCTCAGTACTACATTGTGTAGAACCACTAGTGAAGCTCTTATTTCGTTCAAATATAGAATATTTGAATTGAATATATGAATATTGATTATTATTGAATATATGAATATTAATATATTTGAACGAAATAAGAGCTTCTTATTACAGTTATGTAATTTGTTTGTGTGGGGTGGTACAAGATACTGCCGACACGAATTGAGTTAGATTTTGTTTCATCTTGTGATACCAAAACTACGAGATAACATGTAATTATAGAAAGAGTATTTCCGACATAACATATCACAGGCGACCAGATAGTAGTGTATATAGAAGACCTGGTCCATCCTCAATTAGACCTGATGATGAGGGCTTTAAACAATTCGTGGAAGATGTATTGGAAGAACGTGAAGACAGAGGAGATGATTCCGAATATTTATGAGAATCTGATTATGATTCTGAAACCGAACTGGAGCGAGAGAATGTATATGAAAATAATTCAAGTACTATCAACAATGAAGGCATTTATTATGAAAAAATAAATGCTTCAAGTGGTGTGCCTACCTTCGATTGATTGATTATTTGCTGTTTCCGGGCGTATCAAAGGCTGATATATGTCCCGTAAGTGTAGTGTATGTCTCCCGGGATTTTTCTTTGATTTTCTTCTGCTAGATCCGGCGCCGACCTATATGTCGGCTGAGGGTTTCCTCCCACCAGGTATATCCCACTAACGGGTTACTGCCTCAGCCGAGACGAACTCTTAGAGCTTAGCTCTCGACTGGTCTCCCGTCGTGTGTCGTATTGTGGTGTGTGTAAGTAGGAGTAAAAATAGGATGAGGAAGAGGAAAGAAAGGTCGAGTGCGGTCCATGGCCCTTTTGCTGGGGTACTGTTCCGTCATTCGCCTCGTTGATCGGAGAAACAGCGGAAAACTATCAATCAGCGCAGCCGGCCGCTAGAATCTCTTCCAGAAAGAAGCTGAATTAAGCTATCTAGCGAGTGTCGAAAATCCTGCCACCGTCAGGAGTTGAACACTAGCCCCTCCCGTTCAGAGGCGCTGCGGTGACACCAATTGAAACCCTGAGCCACCTCAGCCGGTCGTCCCTTGATTTTGTCTCACTCACACCTTGATATACCTGCACACTCGTTCTCACTCCGCCCCATTCACTCTCATTCGCTGTCGACGAGACTTACTCCGGTTCCCTAATGTGGGTGTCGTGCCCATTGTCGAAAATTCTGCCATCACCGGGACTCAAACTCGAAGTTTTGTATCATCATCAACCTTCATAAAACAAATGTTAATTTTTAGACTAGCTGATAAGTTTAATGTTGTCAAATAATACGTTGAATTATAGAAATTAAGCGTGAGCGGTATCACAGACCGCCGATACCACTTAAAGGTGTTGAAAAGCGATACCAATTAAAGGTCAAACAAAGTGTGCGATATGGATGGAACGAGAGAGCGGGTCAAAAAAGAAACTTTTGAAAAACCCTACAGTGAACTGTGTTTAGTCTCGCACCAAAACTCAGGATGAGTGTGTTCAGAGCTGTTCTCGATGGCGGCGTGTGCGCGAAAGTATTCAGCTGCATAAACCACTTCAAATGAAACCTTCAACAAATTAGACCTTTGTATGTCCTTTATCGCAGCACCGGAATGTGCATTGGCTCTTTACTTATGACGCGTTCATTCAGTTGACAATAAAACCTCTTTCAGAGGATATCGTCTGTTGTGCAAACTATTCGTACATTAAAGAATGTTTCCACTTCTGGTCGCAGGAGAGAAATTGATGCTTAAAACACGACAGGAAAAAAGTCTCATTGTTCCTCCTGAGAGAAATTTCAATCAATTCCGCTTATCTTAAATGCGCGCTTCATCAAAATGAATTTCCCTACACTGTCTGTTGCCCTTCTCTGGAGACACAGTGGCAAAGGCAGCACGAGTGTTCGCTCCACACCACGGCGCGGCGCGGCGCCTCGGCCAATGGACCCCGCCCACCCGCCCCCGCAGGCCATCGACGGCGCGGCAAATCCCCCACGCGCCTTCAACGCAAATGCTCTGGACGTCACACTCTGACGTAGCCTGTAATAAGTCACACATGAGGGTCCGGTGGACGGTTGACAAATCAAGAACGAATGAAATTCCTGATTGAAGGTCACTTCAAACCATGAAAACAACATATCAGAAAAACAATAACAGTTTCTCCTCTACTTTCTTCTATTTTCAAATATTTCTCTCGTAGTCTTATTGTTTCATATACGAGTGTTTGGGGAATTTATGGTACATTTTATTTCACCCCTGGGAGCACAAATAATTTGAATGGTAATTTTTTAAGACAAAAAGTGTTGTTTTTTCAACGAAGAATTTTTTTAAAAGAAAAGACTAGATTGATTCAGCACTTGCTAGTGTGCTTCGCTTGGAAACTGCCGATAAAGAGTATTCAAGCACAAAAGAAAAATTAATTATGTACCTACTATAAAGAGCAACTAGCTTGCGATACGATTTTACTTACATGAAGCAAAGAAACATTCTGATGTTCAGATATTCTAACTTATATTAGACATTAATACTTTCACGCTGAAGACACGTGAGTGCATAAACGTTTTCAAAATGCAAATATCTCTTCCACCGTGTTATTGGCGGCGCCTCACAAAATTACATTGTTTTTTTCGACAATAAAAATTGAAATTCTCCAAACGTTTTCATTCAGTTTTGTTCCTGACTCATTGCGTTGTATCCCTCTCTTTCATAATCGCTTTGGAGGTATTTAAAGCTATAAAAGAAGGGTGAAATATTGTGAAAGTTCTAGAAAGGGGCTGAGCAAGCCAATATTTTGTTTAAATAGGAGATAATTTCCTATTCTAATACAATGTAATAGTGCAATATTAAATGTTTTGCTTGGTGTAGTTGCATTTCTATTTGTAGTAACGATCAAATGAAAGTAAATGAATAAAAATTAGTGAACATTTTTTATGATTACCCTTTTTTTACATTTGTTTTTGCTGAAGTATTCACAATTTCATTCATTTTCTTCATTTACATCTTACAACTGTTGTATTTTGCTTTCATAGTGAAAAGATACGCAGTTTTTTTTATGTTTATAGTTACTATTCACGCAAGAGCGATATAAATCCCTTTCACAGCCGTAATTACCAGCGACGTGTGAAACAGGGTTCCAAGGCCGCCATGCATACGACTGAGAAGAGTTGTTTGGAGGGAAAACGAGGTAGAGAGAGCATGAAAGTGAGTTTAGCTCCTCTATGCATGTTGAAGCAGCCCTAGAGTGTGGAATGAGGAGGGTCGATAAAGGGTTGGAATACATTACCACCACTTAGTTGCCAGGCTTGGAGTTAACGTGCGTAAGGTACAATATAATCCAGGAATTAAGTACTCGTATTGTGGGAGCTTTTCAGAAGCTGTTCACCATCATCTACGATATAAAAGGTTCACTCACCCCGATCAACCAGTGAATTGATTCATGAAAATACATGTGTGAATATGCGTTCTACAAAAGAGAATTTAAGTATTAGCCTGCACTTTACTTTATGTGTAATAGTCACATATGAAGAACATGTGAGATGAACCCGTAGTAGAATGATTTGCTTGCATATTATCATTTAGATAGAAACTCATTTGAATAATATAAAAGTTTTGTACTACGATAAACACATCGATTAGCTTTTCAATATGTGGAGACTATTCACGCAGAGGTGCTTGGGGACCTAACACTCTAATTCAATGTTTGAGAGAGTGAAGAGGATCTCTAAAATTCGCAGGTTCCAAAAATGCTTAAATTATATGAGAGTGACCGTGATATTTCCACTAATACCTAAAACATCTAAACTTTTCACCATCCATACCGTATGTCCTCTTGCAGTTTAACCAGACGACATGTAATTTCATCGATTGTCTACTTGCGTTTTGTAGGATTCCCTTCCCAATGATAAATGATTTTTTGTTTCTCTGGATCGTCCGCGATTGCCGTTTCGTTCTTCTGGCAGTAGATCGGCAGGCATTATTTTGTATTTTATCTGCCATAACGGTTGATAAGAGCTTATTTTTTATGTTAGACATGTTGTGGGCCGATAGTTCCCGATTCATTTCCCTTCTTCCAGTGTTCAATGGCGAGCGTCGTCTGGTCGGCATTCACCCACCACTGTGAATTGCCTGTTCGTTCTGATCCTTAGTTGATCTATTCAGTGTTCCTTACGGTTTCAGTCGATGGCCGTTTATTGTTTCCCCGGGATGATTCGTAGCTTGCTCTAGAGCTCTATTCTTGTTTCCTATCTGTAAGTACTTCTTGCTGAGTGCGACCCTCATTGATGTTCTGGTAAATTGTCGCTGGGGAACTGAATGTTGTGACGATACCGATCGGCTTGCGAGGTGTATCCGACGCTTTCAGTTCTTCATGGAGCGACCGAGATTTGAAATCGCGTGTTTGCAGTGCGAGCCAGGCTTGTTGAACTGTGCGTGTGTGAGCGGGGGGAGGGAGGGGCGGCCTGTCTGAGTGAACGGCGCGGAAGTGAGCGCTGGGCGAGGCCCTGCGTGGGCCCCCGCGGCGCCACCACGCGAACCACGCCTCTGCCAGCTGGCAGCGCGCCCCACCACGCCACGCCACGCGCCCAGCGTCCTACTAATGTAATCTCTCCCCCTCCCCCGCCCCGCGACACTCCCGAAGTGTGAGATACCTGTGCGGCCCCGCCCATTCTGACTTGTTCCGCCCCGGTCGGTCCCCGCCTTCCCTAGCGCCTCCTTTTGCGTTTTGCCGCCCACACCGCATTCCGCCCACAGCCCGCTCCGCGCCTCGCCCCGCCACACCCCACGGCCCACCCTCCACGCCACGCCCCACACGACCTCGCCCCGCTCCCTCCCTACGCCCTGCACCCCCGCGCCCATCCACACATACTGCCTCAGCTCTCCATCACGCCTCGTTCCACCCCGCCTCACAGCATCTCCTCCTTTTTTCTGTTGCTCTCTTCCCCTACGATTTCATCGCCCTAGTCTTTCTGGCTTGCAGTTGATTCTTCTATGTTGGCATTCGCAAGCTTTAATATTTATTCTCTTTCCCCGGTCTTTCTTACTCGCTATTATTTCTCTGGCCCTCCTTTCTTTGTTCTACATTTCAAGATTCTTTAAAAATAAAATAGTTATTTTGTTTTCATTTACGTTACATTACGAAATTACATTAACATTCAAAAAGAACTTATGCAAGTTTCACTCGAAATATTTCACAATATATTTTGAAGAAAATAGAGTCCGTGTCTGAATAAATGATACAAACTTCTAGGGCATATGGAGAGGGTGATCAAATTTCGCCAATGTACATGTGACGGGAAATTCATAACGAACTTATAACATTGTGTACCGAAGTTATACATTAGATGTTTGTCCCTAATTGTTAGCCATATCTTCACGCATTGCTATTAGACTGGTCAGGTCCTGACGCAGTCAATAATATTTCATGTACCTAGCAAGCAAGAATGTGTAAGGAGTTGCCTAGCCATCACGGACAAATATCACAAATGTAGCTTCTGTGAAATTAAATTTTTCTTCAGATTTTCATCAGCAAAAAAAATTTCTACCCTTCTACACACTCTACAATCTTGCAAGATGTAATGTGTCTCCTGTACAACCTGAATGGGAGTAAACGCTATTTCAATGGCGGGCAGAAGGTGCTGGAGCGTCTGAGTGGGCAGCAGCTGGGACGCGTTCCCGCCGGCGGAGAGTGAAGCGCGTCTGCGGGGGGGGGGGGGAGGACGCGACCCACCTGGCCGCCGCGCCGCGCGCGCCCAGACGCCGTGACCTGAATCCACCCTACACGCTGGCGCCGCCTCCGCCGCTCTCGCACCCCAGCCCCCTCCTCCTCCTCCTCATCTCCTTCTCCTCCCCCTTCTTCTCTCTTTTCTTCTCATTTTTCTTTCCCTTCTCCTCTGGACTAGCGCTTCTAACATCAAAATCCATGAAGTCACACCCTATCTTGATTTGTCTTCCTGGAATCCGTTATCCTTTCCGACTGCTGCCTCAGTGATTTTACAATTTTGGCATCTGTCAATCTGATATTTGCTTTATTTCACTTCTGTTTTCTGACTTAACACCACTCTAAAGGTTATAATAAATAAAGTGCTGAAATTTTCCTCCAAACCAACTTGATAATCGTGATGCTCATATAAAGAGAATAAAAATGCAATAGATTCATAAAAATCAGCTTCCTAGGGCAACCTGTTGCAGAGATACGAGAAACGTGTTTTTAATGTTTTATTTTTTTCTCATCTTCTATTGCATGTATCAGGCTGAAAAATGGGAGAAACATAGTTTATTGTTACGGTATTTTATGGACATTTTCTGATACCAAATTCAAATAGAAAAAAAAACTTTTTGAAATGGATTTTCGGTGTCATACCGTTGGAGTACCGTCTCAGTTTTGTTTCCTGTAGAATGTATCTTATAACATTCTACAACATATTTTTTTTCAGATTTTGAAACAATGTGGACAATAGTGAAAGAAAATTAAAACCAATTTTATCAGTTCAAGTTTAAAATTCGCGCCAGTATGTGATAGGTATTTTTTTCGCCAATGTTTAAACAATTTATAATTAAATTATTGGAAATTCTCACAGACAAATGTATTATTTAAAACTTTTTGCTGTGTGTATTTATGTGAAAAGTATTTATATTATCGAAATAAAATCATTAAACCCCTTTTGTTTTTAGATTTCTGTATTGTTTCTAAGATAATCAAATTACTTGGTTTTAGGTACATTAATAATTTGTTTATAATATAAATCAAATTACTCAATTGTTTATTTATTAATTATTGACAGTTAGAATATCATAGGCAATTAATCATTGTCACTGTTTCAATTACTGGGATCACGCGTACCTTTATGTACAAACAGTCTACTCAAACTTTCTGACGGTTTAACAGTTTGCGTCAAGGAACGAGCGTGTGCCAAATAATAAATGATCCCATCTATGTAGGAGCAGCATCCCAGTCTGCGACTTCCGTTCGCCCGTTCATAATAATATCGTTTCACCGATATTCCTGTGGAGGGAAGAGATAGGTGGGCACAGCTAATGCACCGATTTTTGCTCGTTCTGCGCAGCGCCAGTTTGCGTCACGAACCACGTGACCACAACACGGTTGAAAAGCGTGACGCACGTGACGCACGTCGATTGAAGAGCGAGACCAGACGTTGCCTGCAATGTTGCATGGAGAGCAAGAAGTGTTGAGAAACATTTTGAAAGTGGCGTAAAGTGACAATTTTCAAGGGTGACCAACCAAAAATAACAGGATGAAGTTGCAATTGAAATAAAAGATGCAATATTTGAAAATAAAGAAAAAAGTGCTTATCTGTTTCTGTTTCAATGACTTGCAACTGTGATAATTCTGGCATTTAAAATTCACGCTAATAGTATGTCGCAAACTGGTGCTTGAAACTCATTGGCTGAAGTCGGATGCGCGAGAGTCCACCCATCTCTGTCCACCATGGACGGTCCGATTGAGTTTGGTTCACAAATGATGTAACACATAAGATTTCGAGTTCATATATCGTGATTCAATATATGTTTAAATATTGGTAAAATCGTTTTTCCCAATCTCATTTTGGCGCGTATTTCAAATTGTTGAACTAATAAAATTGCTTTTAATTTGTTTTCACTATCGTCCGCGTTGTTTAAAAATCTGAAAAAATATATGTTACAGAGTGTTATAAGACACATTCTCGGGGGAAAACTGAGACAGTACTCCATCGTCATCACGTGGAAAATCCATTTCAAAACTTTATTATTTTTTTTCTATCTGAATTTGGTGTCAAAATTAGTTTACAAAATTACCTTAAAATTCAACTATTTTTCCCCCTTTCCCCTGTCTCTCCTTTTTTCAGCCTGATATATGCAAAAGAATCTGAAAAAAATAAAACATGAAAAACACGTTTCTCGTTGTATCTCTGCAATATTTACTCGTACAACCCTAGGAGGCAGATTTTGGGGGAATCTACGATTTTTTTTACTCTGTTTCATATGAGCATCGCGATTATCGATTTGGTTTGGGGGCAGTTTTCACCAGCTTATTTGGCTATACCCGTTGACGCGCTCTCCACTTACTTGTATAACCATTCTTTACACGATAGATCACTTTTGTTTTGTAAATTCCAATTCCCGAACTGGATTTATATATATATATATATATATATATATATATATATATATATATATATATATATATATATATATATATATATATAGTGTTTGTATGAGTATTTATGTCTCCACATGGATTTATTGCAAACCCTGCGTCTGATAAACAAACATGTAAAGGCGATATTCAGCTGAGTGTTCCCGATGCCAACTGCTTGCGCTAGCGCTTGTGCGAGTGCACGCATGGAGGGCGGCGAAGGCGCGGCGAGGGCGGTCGGTCCCTGTCAGCGGCCGTGCTGTGTGTGTGAGCGTGTGTCATTGATCAGCGTGTCTGCGGCCATCGACCGCACGAGCCAACCACACTCCCCCGCGCCTGACCCCGCCCTCCGCGCTTTCCCCTTCCGCCCACGTGCCTCCGCGGCCACTCGCCCCTTCACTGAGCCATTGCTCAACCCACGCCCTCCACACTCCACCTGTCCCTGCCGTCTTACGTCATCTCCTGGTCGCCGAACATAATTTTTGTATACAGTCGTCTGCGGTTATTGGCAGCCTCTGGGGACTAACATTTTGGGTTCACTGTATCCGATCATCACAAAAGTAATAGTTTTTATCAACGGTTCGTGTAATTAATTCAGAGGTACAATAATATATCAAAACACTGCGAATTAAAACTATCAACATTCGTGCTTTCTTCACAGTTGATTTTACTTGGTCCATACACTAAATATGTTAGGGTAACCTTAACATCACTTAATGTATCTGTCACTGTTTAAGGGCGTTCTTCATCGCCCTTGTCCTCTCACTAGATTTCTTCTAGAAGACTTTCACCGCATTCTCGGTATCTTAGCTAGATCGGATTTCTGTAGTTTAGAATTTGGTGTCCGCTTCAGTGAAATCTGCAGAGTGGACAGAGCTGATGATGCTATTGATGAGCTGAAACAATTCTCATAGTAGAAAAGAGAGAGAACAAAAGAGAAAGGGAACAAGAGATAAAGAAAGAGAGAGGGAAGAAGAGAGAGGGAGAAAAAAGAGAGAGGGGAAATGGGAGAGAGGGAAATGGAAGAGAAAGAGACACAGCAGCGAATGAAAGAGAAAGAGTGGGAAAGGCAGAGGGAGAGGGTGAAAGGGAGAGAAAGAGAGGGAAAAGAGAGAGGAAAAAGAGAGAGAGAGAGTAGGACAACGTCTGTTGTATTTTGCTGGTATTATTATTCTTCCTCGAATGAAATTCCTTGAATGTTTTTAACTCAAAGAAATATTCGCTATAATAATAAATGTAACAAACAGAGATTTAAAAAACAAACCTGAATAAACTTTGATATCCCAATCTTAAGAATTGTGTACTTTATTAACGATTAGTTACACTCTTTTCACATTTATCGCATCTGGTGTTTATCTTGCGATTTATAAAAGCCGTTTAACCATAATATTTGCATCTCTCAGATATGTTAAACTTTCAACAAAGCAAAGTAGATTTCCTTCATTATACTAGGTCTTTTTACGAACTGTAAATATTTTATATTTATTGCGTAGTAAGAAAGAGATCAAATTTGACCTCAAAAAATGTTCAAAAATATAAGGAAACGTAATACGTCAAGTAAATTGACTAATATTTCTAAAACACATTAGAATGCTGAATTCAGTATTGGTAGCATATAACTAACGCTTACTGTATAACGTTCATCACACGTCTTTCTCTTTAATCTTGTAATTATTTGACACATTTTGTTGAAACTGAGATACATTTATGAATACGGTTGGTGCAATATTACAAAAAGAGCACGCTTAATTCAGTTACGAGAGTCAGTAATGTATTCAATGTAATAATTCTCCAATGTAGATCATTACTTCTGAGGTGTTCAAGGGGTCCCTTCTCTCTGAAGTTTACTTTTACTAAAAACTATAGTTTATTTTTTGCATGGGTGGTTAAAATCAAACAATATATGAAACAGTTATAAAAACTGAAATATGCAACACATACCAAATAAATTAACCAGTGTTTAAATTCTGTGGTGGCAGCGGGGATTTTGTGGTACTCCATGATAAACTATCTGGGGTCAATGAGGTATCTACCACAATAGTATTAAATGTTGAATACAATTGTGTTAGATACCTCATTGACCCCAGATAGTTTAAGCAGTTAAACAGAAATCAAGGTTAAATGACTACGAATCCCAGTATGTCCGGAAGTACAATATAAAGTGAAGTTAGAAGCATTCGATTAGTGATACCTGAGTAAATGCCTGATTTGATGTGTTAAAATTCTCAGTAATGAGAAGAATATCCGCTTTCAAAGTAATAGATACCTTCATATTAACCTCCATATTAACCGCTTCTTATTAACGCGCTAGTTAATTTTGCTTGTGTAGCGCAAGTAAATTGTCGTTGCACGTCGCTTAATCGTTGTTGAAGTTATCGAGTAGCATAAGTTTGCAACTTTCATACTCTCATTTTTGTTATTTTGCTAAATCTTACTATTAGAGCGGTCTAAAGCATCAACAGTTATTTATACAAGAACTTTTTTTAGAAAAAAATAGTAAAACAGTTTGTCCTTAGCTTCGCATAACCCTTTATTGAGTTAATCAATTTTTGTACCGAAAGGTGTCACATGACATCATGTATCCATCAGCTTTCAAACGTGCTATGAAACTATCAACAACAGCCAAATGTTTTAATTAATATTATACATTTGACATCATTTACAATCCACAATAATTATATATTCGACGTCACTTGTAATCCATCTGTCACCTTATTGCACAAGCAATCACAATTGTATATCAATAATGGGCAATAAAAAAGGTCTAAGAAATCGCACAACATTGATCGTCTGAGTGGCCCACAGGTTAAAACAACTTATCGAAAACCAAGAGACCTGAGTTCAAATTTGAACAATTTGAAGTACACTGAGACAATAATTTGAACTCCCACCAATGTTGGCGTAGATGGAATAAAAGTACTGAAAGCAAACATGAAGAGAAATATTAGTCCTGGCTAACTGAATACATTGTTCAGTAATGTCCCTGATGATACAACAAACGGAGTATTTGCAGGGGTGTTTTTCACTATCTGTTTCCAGCATATAGGAATTGGATGTCTGCAAACAGTATTTTTCTCGGTCTATTTTTTTCTTTAATTTTATTTCATTTTCATTTATAATTTCTGGTATACATTCATATATATAAAGTAGTACTTGTGTACTTGTGTGTAGTGTATAGAGAAAGTTACCTAATGCTGCGGAAAATCGATTTCGATATTTTAATGAAAATAAACGTTTTGGAGACTCCTGATTCCGAAAAAAGTGTTGTTGTTTCTGAAAAACGGACGTCCGTCTGCTAGTCTATCCGTCCGTCCGCGAGCGAACAACATTACTGTCTAAACCATTCGTAGGATTGTTCTTTCAAATTCAATACTT
This sequence comes from Teleogryllus occipitalis, assembly GCA_011170035.1. NCBI lineage: Eukaryota > Metazoa > Arthropoda > Insecta > Orthoptera > Gryllidae > Teleogryllus > Teleogryllus occipitalis. The sequence continues at coordinate 111,742 of BLKR01002996.1, read as the reverse complement.
ACCCAGGCCATCTGTTCTCAAAGCTCAAGGATTTCTAGTGACATTCTTTGATTTTGCGAGGTACTTTACATGACTCCCTAAGGATATTTTCAGATTTTCTCAAAAATAACTCAATTTGTTTTCTTTAATTTTCTTGTCAGAATAAAGTTACATACACTTATAAAGGTGGAATAGGTCCGATTTTCACTTTAACACTGAATTTTTTTAAATTGCACAAGTTTAAAAAAATTTCGGCGTCTTCTTCCAACTACAAAATTGAAGATAAATATTTTTTTTCCCTTCAAATGAAATTGTTTCTCCCCAATAGTTCTTTCATTAAGGCCATGTTAATTATTTGAAAATTTTAATAGTTTTCGCATAATATTGTGTAAAATATGTGCAATAAAATTATTATTATTAAAATAATTGTTTTAATTATATTAAAACAATTGTTAAAAACAAAAATTCTTCTAAAATGGCTGCAATTTTTTTTTCACTTTTGTTATTTTCATGTTATTTCTTTGTATTCCTCTTCGAAATTTATCAGATCTATACATTAGTGTAGAAAAATATGAGAATTTTTAAAATTAATACAAATGTCCGCCTAAAGTAAAAATTTGCACTTTAAAACTTAAAATGTATTTTAAATATTTAAATTATATGTTTACGGAAATGATAGTGGCATCACATGAAAGTACATCTTTTTTAATTTAATTTAGGTGTAATTTTATTTTTCTGAAGGAAACGGTATTTGCGCAATAAACTAAACCTTGGCGCGATCAGGCTTCCTCAGAATAAAATTATTGGTAATATTTCTGAAAGCAGTGAGATTAGAAAAAACAGAAAAAATACCTGTCACCTATTTACAATCCTAGATCTCAGAAAAAACGTTTCAAGACGTTAAAATGTTTTATGAGTATGAGATTTGACGTGGATTAACTCAATAATACTCATTCTTCATGAGCGTTCTGAAATACTAATAACTGTTCTGGTTATTCAGCAATCGTCTTGAAGTGGTCTTAATTCTCGTTCTTAACGCGTCGTTGGACGACAAATTGTCGTACAGGATAATAGGCCACTGGCGCCTGTAATGTTTGAGATGCTGCAACCCGCCACACAGTGTATGCCCGCCCAACAACTAATGCAAACTTATGAAACTGAAAATGTTCTTTTCAGAGACACTTTAAATTGTCAGTTGTGTTTTAAGATTAGTGTCGCGTTACACTAAATTAGATGTACATCTAGGACCGCATGATAAGGAATACACATTCGTGCTTAAATCCCGAACTCGCGGGGCGGATTGTCTTTCGTTTGTTTCGATTCATTTCAGAAATTTGTAATTCCTCCCAAACACCAAACATTACCAATCCAATTTAAGATAATCTACCTGCAACCACGAATTCTCTTTTTGAAAAATTTGGTATTTTATGTGTCATTCACTGGCTATTTAGGCATCTATATGAATAATTTCAAAAGGACGAATATTATTAAACAAAATAATTTCTAGTGACTGACAATTGAAGAGCTATGTGAGCAGTGTTTCCATTTCATAATCAAAATTACAATCGACTTCTTTCAGGCTATGTAGTTGGAAATGTAAAAACCGACGCCTGGCTGTCAGACATGTTTTCGTGAATGTTTTAATTTTCTTGTAATTAGCATCATTATTCCATTATTATTATTATTATTATTATTATTATTATTATTATTATTATTATTATTATTATTATTATTATTATTATTATTATTGTTGTTGTTGTTGTTGTTGTTGGGGTTATTGTTATTATTATTAACATCATTACTTCAAGTAATGATACAATTTATTTTCAGGTAAATTATCAATTCACAATCAAAATAGTACTTCTACATATCATGTTCTAGCAGAATCTGGCAGGCGTTGTCCTGCTCTCTCTTCCTTCACTCTCTTTTTCCCTCATTCTCTCTCCCTCTTTTTCCATCTCTCTTTCCTCCTCGCATTTTCCCATCCCTATTTTATCCCGGCTTTTCTTTTTCCCTCTCTCCTTTTCCATCTCTCTCTTTCCCTTTCTATTTCCCTGTTTCTCGTTTCCCCTTCACTCTTCCCCCTTCTCTCTATTTTCCCTCCTCTCTCTTTCCGCTTTCATCCTTTCCCCTTCTCTTTCCTCCAGTCATTTTCTCCCCTCTCTCTCATTTACTCTTTCTTCCTTTCTCTTTCTATTTCTTTCCACTTCCTTTATCCCTCTCTCTTTTACCCTAATCACACTTTCCCCGTACTCACTTTCCGCCTTTTTTTCCTTTTCTCTTTTTAACTTTCTTTTTCCTCTCTCTCTCTCTTAACTCTTTTTCCGCTCTCGTTTTATCCTGTCTCGTTTCCCCTACTCTCTCTCTTTGTGCCTCGTTTTCCTCTCTGTTCCCTCTCTATATTTTCCTCTTTTCCTTTTTCTTTCTCTCTTTCCCCCACTCTTTTTGCCCTATCTTTTCCGTCTTTTTACATGTATCTTTTCTCCCTCTTTCCCCTTCTCTTTTCTCTCACTTTTTCCATCCCTCTCTCTTTTTCTCTCTCTCTATTTCCCTCCCCTTCTTTTTCTCTTCTCCTCTCTCTTTCCTTCTATCTCTTTCCCTCCCTTCTCACTCCATCTTGCATTGCTTGTTCCCCCTGGCCTCCTCGGCCTGGCCGCCCGTCACACGGCAACGCCCAGCAATAATACGGCCGGGTTCCCATGATTGGGAATTGCATTTAACTGAAGCGCCATCTTGTGCTATAGCGCATTCTAGCGGAGTTACAAAAAATTAACAGCATAAAAATCTCCATAAAAACACATAAATGTGCCAACTTTCATGGAGATCAGTCACACGGCCATCCCAAGCTCTAAGCTCCCGACCGGTCTCCCGGGATATGTGGTAGTGTTTTGCATGTTAGTGTAAGTGTATGTGTGTGTGTAAGGGGAGAGAATAGGACAAGGAAGAGGAAGGACAGATCGCGCGCGGTTCCTGGCCCGTTTGGTAGAGTACTGCTCCGGCATTCGCCTGGTGTTGATCGGAGAAACCACGGAAAACTGCCGATCAGAGCAGCCGGCTGCTAGAATTCTCCTCCAGACAGCGACTGAATTCGACCTAGCTGAAAAGCTAGAGTCGAAAATCCTGTTACCGTCAGGACTCGAACCTAGGACCTCCCGGTCAGAGGCGCTGTAGTGACATCAGTTGATGCACTGAACTACCGCTACCAGTACTGATTTCGAAAATCATTATAAAAAGTTTTTATCACGCAAGGTTCAAAAGATAGGAACATATTTAGTATTTGAAATAAACAAGATCATATATTAATTCTCGCATTGTCACTCCGGTTAAATTACTTCAAAATTTTATGAGCATGCTTCGTAATAGGTAATAAAAAGTTAAAAATGGATTACGTTTATTCGTACCAAACTATTGAGACATATTGGAAGGAGAAAATCCTATTTCATTGCTTAAGTGCTTTTCGCCTTGTCACTTATTCTTGTATCTCTCTTATATCTGTATCTGTATTATTGTATACTCTCTCTGAAAAATCAGCTCTCTCAAAACCAGCAATAAGCTCCCATCACTGCACGATCCTAACGACCTTGGTTTATTTTCCCTATTGTATTAATATCTTGATGAAAGTGTTCGCCAGGTTTATCACTAATAGCACCCACATTCTGTGTGAAAAATGAAGTTGGTAGTGAAGAAAATTAATTTTCAAAGACTTTCATATTTTTGTAGTTTTCTAACCATTTTGTAACCAATGTTTTATAAATGACTTCTTTTTTTGTTCCGAGAAATGCACGCACAACTCACTTAAAGGATTGTCAAGCTGCTAACTCAATATCTTGCAATTTTTCTTCTAAAATTTCATTCAACATGAGTTTTATGATTTCCGCGCTGTTTAAAATGACTTCCTTCAATTTTGCATTACTCATCCGTGGTATTATTTCACTACTTTGAAACTATGTTTTCAATCATCTCTAAACAATTGCCATTCATTTGGATTACAGAGAACACACAATTCACTCATTTAGCACCTAATGTACGTTTGCATAAAAACAAAAAGTACCTTCAAGATCAGAATATTGGGCAAAGGTCTCTTTCTTTTTTGAAAGGTCTCTCACGCCGTTAATATACACATTTCCATCGATTTGTATACATGATCACATTTGTGAGTAGAAGTGTTTCAAATTATTTTAAGAGACTTTTTCGAAAACTCAATAGATTCCTGTGAAAAGGAGCTTCAAATTTCACATTTACCGTAATGCTTAATCGCCATTTTCTTAAAAACGCTTCCAAGTTTTGATTGAAAATAGATATTTAGGAAAAGGTTTTACGTTTGTTTAATATTCGTAAAATAATATTTCGGTTCCACTATAAAGAAACCGAAAAGTGGAGAAAATGTCAAAAAATGTTCATTCGGCGAAGATAAATGGCAGCTAGCAAGAGGATAGGGCAAGTCCGTAAAGCCAGTCCACATCAAGGAAATTAGAAAACTTTACTACGAGAAAGTCTGTGCCATTCTGTAGCACCTCTAGTTTCCTTTGAAGATTTGAGTTCTTCCACAAACGAATTAGAAGTTATAGGATTGATTCGCATACTTTCGATGTGAAAGGACGATTTGAATTTTATCGAACCGATTCAATTCCACAGATGGTGGCGAATTTCACTAAATAAAACCCACAGAACAGTAATGTATTAATGTATTTGAGGCTCACGCAAACCACATACGAACTCACCGCGCACCGTGCGTACAGTCCCACATGAGGGCGACTGACTCCTCAGCAGTGTATACATGTTTACATACGTGTATACATGCGATAACACAAAGGTCTAAAATTATTCCTTTCAATGACTGATGCGTAGTAAGAAATATGAGGGTGCACGTGACTTGTTTTCAGATCATCCACTAAGACCTACTCAAACCACTTTAAGACCTACTCGAATTTCAGCGCGGCTACCAGACGCGAGAATAAGGGCAGCAGTCTTAGAATACAGAAGGTAAAAAAACGAAAGCCTATTTTTATTGATATCTCATGAAAGTGACGTAGATGAAAGTAATAAATATTTAATTTTTAATATATTTTATCCGTATTGATTCTATATATTTTACAGATAATATTTAAATGTATTCACATTAATAGTAAAACACGATATGATACGTATAAAGATATGGTATATTTAAAAACTGTGACGTGATATCAGATATTTGTAATTTCCGTATAAAATTGAGTTCGTTGCGCACTGTACCTTCCTTGAGGTAAAACTCTTGTTCCCTAGTGTTATTTAAGACACTACACGTATCTGTTACTATATAATAACCATGCCAGTTCTTTTGAAACTGAAATATATAGCATTAAATTTTGAACTGGAAAAGCTACAAAATGAGTAGAAAAAATGAGACGTGCCTGAGGAATTGAATATCTCTTCGAATTAAATATCTCTTTCAATCTAAATTAGCTAATTGATTAGAAAATAATCGATGACGGATTTATTAAGTCGTACGTCCCGAACAATCCCCGATTGACTGCTAATGGAATGAGCCGAGCGCCCGAGAAGGGAGTTGGCAGCGGCGCCCTTTGTGCTGCAGGGGAGGCGGCAACAACTGTTCGCAGCTCCGCCACATAACGACGACGCCACGCTCCCTCGCAGCTAATTGCGAAACCAAGGAGGCGGCGAGGAAGGTCCACCGCCAGACCACTCGCCACACCCTCCACGCCCCACGCCTCCCTCCCACTCAGCCATTGATCGCCGCCAGCCCTATACTCGCTTCTCTCTCACCGCACCCCTTTGCTTATCGGGCCGGCAAGCTGCCCTCCTACCTTTCTTCTTCCCTTCCCTTCCCTTCCCTTCCCTTCCCTTCCCTTCCCTTCCCTTCCCATCCCTTCCATTTCTTTGTCTTCCCTTGCCTTCTTTCTACTTTCCTGTCAGTTGTTCACCCACAATCCTGCCCATCCGTTCAGCCTACAGGTCTACTCGCCCACCAATTGGCTCACCTATCGGCAGGTACATCAAGCTGGCCCACCTCCATTGCGAACTCAAAACTAGTAGCATTTTATAATATTTTATTACTAATTTATTATCGATTAGAAACCAATTTTTCTTGAAAATAAATGGGTGGCGGACCAGCTTGATATCAAAGTGGACCGTCTTGTGTTTTTCATGTGAATGTGAACGTTAAAAATGGTTTTGCGGTTATAAATTACTAATAAAATAGTTAAAAATAACGCTTCTACTTTTGTTTGATTCTGCTACGGTGGGCAAACTAGCTTAATAGAATTTCTATTGACTCCTCATCCTACTCTTCCTCACCTTTCGTTCATTTATCCTTCCCTCGCTCTCTGCCTGTCTGCCGTACCCACCCACCCACTCAGCTGACCATCCAACCTCTCAAGCCCCAACCGCCCTCCTTGCAACCCGGCGTTGCTCAACTCGTCTCACCTATCTCCCGGAATGATATGTGACTCACCTTGTATCTCATTTCCCCGATTGTGCCTCAACACACAAGTATTTATCTAATGGAAACAATTTTTTTTCCAGCTACTTATCACTGGTTGGCTTGCTTCACGTCACTTCTGATCCTTAATACTTCTCTTTTATTTTAACACCACTGATTTTAACCTCTAACTTGTTTTTCTACGCTTCTTCTAACCTTTAATAGTCAGAGAATATTTTCATATTGATATTACCCTCACAGTTGTAGCGCATTAGTTATTCTTTCCACCAAAACGTTTCTTCATATCATTCTCCAAGAAGTGTCTATTTGTAGAAGGCCCCCATTTTCATATGGCAAGTTTTCATTACTTTAACTGAACTCAGTTACTGACCTATCGTAACTTTCTATTTCATTTTGCCGTGATCCCTGGATCAGGGACTGCGTCGGGACATAATCATCTTCGCGCGACGTTAAGTTCCACATCCTACGTTTCCTTCGCCCTCGCCTCCCGCTCCTCGGGGAGCCACCCACCAAGGCGGCGTGGGGCACCCTCCCTCCCCGCGCAACTTCCTCGCCTCGAAAAGTCATCTCTACACGCTCCGTCCCAAGTACCTCTCCCGCTTCCCACGCCCTCCTCATCTCTCCCTTCGATCCCGACCCCTTCGCAACCCGTCTCGGCCCTCCCCTCCCAGCTTTGACCTCCCTTCGCGCCCCTCTCGGCCGACGGCCCACCCTCACTTCCGAATCGCCCACCCCACGTGCGCCACAGGAGAAGCGGGCGACTGGAGCGGGTCGCCCGGGCAGCCGGGAGCAGGGGAGGTGCCACACGCTCTTTCGCTCCGTACCCGCCTAACCCTCATCCCTCCACCCCATAAGCCCCTCTGTCAACCTTCACCCCCCCACCTGCCCGTCCCGCCTGGCCGCGAGCTGAGAGTCGTTGGTCGGGCGGGGATGGACGAGGCAGGCGGGGAGCCGTGCGCCAAGTGCCTCCTCGCTCACGCAGCTGCGGGCCGCACTGCGTCGCACCGCCCCGAGAAAGTGGGGCTCCCCCGAAGTTTACGTCCAGCCGCTGGTGGACAGGCACACTCAAGGGGGACTCAGTGCACAACCAGGAACTAAAAACAGGTTTTCGTCGCATTTTCACACCCTTCATCTTCGCACCGGCTGAGTTAGTTCAGAAACAGATTTATCGCTGTCTCTGCAGCAATTTTGACCTAGACCTCGAGGCCCGACGGAGACGGTATTTCAATTCTGATTGTGCACGAGTATGGCTAGGTGGAATTCAATGTCAGACTGGAAGAGAAATCTATCGGCCAGCTACCTTCATCGGATATTTTTCGTGGTTCCTTCGAACAACACGAAGCAAATGCCGAAGTAGTGCCCTTAGAAACGAGCCTCGAAATGCGCGCCATCTTCGCTTCCTTATCGTTGTTCTTTCTTCTCTCCTTACTTGCACATGCTTTCACGTCTATCAACTAAACGTACATTCATTTTGTGAGACCGTTAGCGCTTGCCGCAGCTGGGAGAGTTGGGACGCCTTGGAGGAGATGCCTGGTGGGTTAAATCGCAACGTATAGATCGGCGCTGGATGTCAACATCACCGGGCATACAGGAACACAGTCACCTTCCTTGATAGAATATTTACTTCACTCCCGGAACTAATGAACATATTCGTTGATGTCCCGGGAAACATCAATAAATTCATCTTCGTTATCTCTACTTCTTCAAGTTTGTTTCCTGTACTTCATCCTTTGTCTGTTCTTTTTTTTTCAGAATATTCTCACAGCCGACGTCAGTCGTTATCATTTTTTATATTTTATTTTTGCACTGCTGACATAGTAGACATCTTAAATATGATATACAATCCTTATTTCTACTGCAACATGCACATGATTTTCTGTCATACTTTTATGTTTCCGGATCAAGCACTGCCATTTACAAATTTTTCATAACTCAAGATCTTAGCAAATATGAACATGCAACATACTCACATTATTATATTCACCAGTATTTCAAGAAATATGTTGAAGTGAAAATATAAATTTAACACAATCCTTTCTAATTCGCAAACTGATAAATCTTCTTGATTTTCTTAATCTATTTCCCGCTTATCTTTTGAATGATCAAACGCTCTATCTCCAAAAATGCATTTTACGAGTCTCGCATTTCTATGAAAAAATTTGATTTTAATAAACAATTATTATTTTTCGCGTGATTTATCTCTTGTTTCTCGTGCGTGTGGAAGTATTCCTTTCCCTTTTCGCTCCTAGACAGCTGCGGGCGTTTCCCCTGCGCGGCGCGGAGACGCAACCTGCTTTACTTGTCGGTGCGCCGCACAACAGTTGGCGGCGCAACCGAAAGCTATTTTCAGTGGAAGGTGTCGCGCAAAATATGTTTACCAAGCATCCACCACAACCACTACCCTTAACACCACCGCCACAATGATCACCACCGACAGCACTGCCACCGCTTTTACCATTACCACTGTCCCCCTGCCCCCGTCACACCCCCTCCGTCGCCACCTCAACTTCCATTACTACCACCACCACAACCACCACCACAGCCACCACCACAACCACCACCACAACCACCACCACAACCACCACCACAACCACCACCACCACTGGCTCCACCACTCCCACCATCTATATCACCATCTCTGCAAATATAACCACTATCATCACTATCGCGAACACCTCCATCACTATACCATCACTTTTATTCCACCACTATTAACACCTCCACCACCACCACCACCACCACCGCCGCCGCCGCCACTACCATTGCTACCACCACTAGTATTACCACCACCTCTGCCATGTGAGTATCTGGAAGTCCGCAGATACTCCGAAAATTTAAACAAGGGCCCTAGTGTTTTGCGGGTTCCATTGGGAATTTGTAACGAGAGAGCTGTTGCTGCTACTGCTGCTGCTGCTGCTGCTGCTGCTGCCGCTTCAGCAGCAGAAAACAGCGTAATCCCTTGCATTCAGGAGAACGCCCGCCAAGTAACTGCGAGCTGGATCGCCGCCTCACTGAAAGTGGAGGGCGAATGAACCGTAAATATGAGGGTGAAAAATCAAAAACGTTAACACTCCTCTGTTATTAGCGCTGCCCTTTCTCCAAAAGAAGTGAAAAATACTAAGCATTTTTTAATAAAAAAAATTTTTAGAGCCTGATATTTTACATTCATATTCAATCAATTCAGCCGCATTCTATACGAATAGCCATCGTGTTGGTTCTGAAATGGTTTCACACAAATTATAGTAATTAACGAAACGAGAGTATAAAGAGGGGGAATAATTGCACAAGTGGTATGTTCAAGAAAACCAGCGACGATGAGCTGGTTTTCTTATATACCACGAGTGCAATAACATCCCTTTATACACATGTTACGTTAAATACTTTTTCGTTTAAATTTAAGAATAATTTAAATTTTTAGAAATTCAAGCACATCTCTACAATTTCAAGGCATGTGTTAATGACGTCATATTGCTTCTGAAAAATATATTAGTGGATTTTGCATTGGGTTTGTTTTGCAATAAATATTAGCATATGGAAAGTACTGAAGATTTTGCAAATACAATATTAGAAGCTGAGAAAGTCATGAAAACAGTACTCCCCACGAAAAGTAAAGACAGGTATGAGAGAGAATTCAAGATGTATAAATATTGAAAAAAAACAACTAGTCATTCTGACACAGTTTTGGTATAGCGTACTTTTTATAATTGGTAAACACAACTGACGTTTACATTTTTACATCGTAATCCTAAGATGAAATGTTTTATACGTAAAACATTTAATTTATTTACGTTAAATATGTTATGTTGTTCCATAAGTTAGCTAGCTTGACGTTTACTTCCCCAATTTAATTTTATTCAGTCATTGTTTATATGTAGTTGTTGTAGGTACGTAATATGTGATGAAGATTTTTATTCATGTTTCATGGCCGACAGGAAATACCTTGGCTACGCCTGTGTTATAGTTTCTTAAACGATTTGGATCCTTTCCTGAATTCTGATTGGTAGGTGTGGATTTTTAATTGTTCGCGTACATTTTCGATTATAACTTCACAAATAAACGTAAATGTGAATACTAGTGTAGATAAGTACTTAAAATAGTCATTTATAAACGCGTGTTGTTAATATTACTCACGTAAATCTATTAGAAATTCACAATATTTCGTAATTAAAAAACTGTACATATATTTCACATTAGGCTATCGTGTTCCTAAAACGATATATTGAATGGTTTTTATGTTTTAGAAAGTGGTAAACGCATTAATGTCTGTAACAGCATTTATTTACGCAAGAATATGTTTTAATATTACAGACAATTTCTGCAGAGAAAATTAGTTTTTAGATTACCTGTACATGGACATGAGCCCCGTTTTATACTTCCAAACACCGTCCAATCAGTTGTTTTCTAGGGCCACACACCTACACATACGGTGAAGAATGTCAATATTAATATGTTAGAAAATGCGATTTAATGTATGCAGGCAAAAGGACTAACTACATTTTGTCCATAGCGGCAATACGGAATATTGTACGTTAGGATAACGCTCGATTTCACATTAGGGTCATGGTGGACATTTTGCTTTCATGCTATGGATCAAAATCAAACGTCAATACGCGGTCAAAATCTGTATCAATGTTCATTATATTTTCTGTGATATTTCCTTAGATATACAACTAACGCATACTACATAGATAATTATTCTAATATTTACGGCAAACGAGTAACAAATTTTTTTTTACTGCCTCAATATTTTTGTTGACACTTTGAAGGTAACACAATCTGCCTCTTCACTTAGAGCTTCAACTCAAAAAAACTTTTCGACGATCTTCCAAGTAATTCCCAAATGTTGGCACCTGATGAAAGCTCATTGCAAGTCCGATAATTCCGTATTTCACATTAGGAACGTATTCCACATTAGAGGACCTTACGATATATACACAGTGAAACCCCTCTTTACGACCATCCCTTCAAAGCGACCACTCCTCTTCCCGGCCACTTTTTAGGGACGAAATATATTTCCCATAAGACCAATGCTTTGAAATTCCATTATCCAACCACCCTGTTCCCGACCAACGACCAATAATTCCTCTGCAAAAATACACTTTTTCCCATTTAAAGCAATCACTATATCCAAGTTTTGAGAAGTGTTTTTAATGTCTTTTTTAATATATTTTTCAACTATCTACAACTTGTGATGCCTTGGTGGCAACCGGCGGTGGTTCACGCGGTGCCTCACACGGTGCCTCACGCGGTAGAGGGTACCGCCGCTGTCATTTGCTCCTTCTGCTCTGCTCTGTTCTCTTCTTAGAATAGCATTGGAGACAGGTTCGACGATTTCTCCTTCAGTTTGAAATATAATATAATCACTGAATGTGCTTTCGCTGGGTAGTATTGCCGCTGATTGTGTAGGGAGTGCATGAGGGATCTCTGTTATCGCTAGTTTCATTTCATAAAGTTTCATTTCATCTTGATAAATGGCAAATATCAATGGCAAAAAAATTCACTATCCTATCTCTCAAGACGCGCTTATTTAAGATAAGATAAAGCGCAAACGGAAAGTTCCAATGAGATGTTTAATTTTGTTAAAAGTAATTTACAGGCAATTGCTGCCAATACACATGAATAGAAGTAGACAGCCTTACAAAAGCATCAACATTGTTCTTTTTAAATGGTTTCATCGCGCTCGTTCAAAGGACATCCTTAGAAGTAGGCCAATGATACAAGAAAAAACTCTTCGAATTGCATCAGACCTTCGAGTCGAAAACTTTAGTGCTAGTGCATGGTGGGGCAGATTTCGTGTTCGCCAGATGGTTTTTGAAATGTCAGAGGTAAAAGGGGTGAAGTCAATGAAAATACGATCAATGGAAGAAAACCGCGAATTTCCTATATCATCGAAGGACAGGCGTCATGTGAAATCTACAATATGGGTGAAAAGGGCATTTTATTTAAAGTAATATCGGTCAGAACGTTTGCAGTGAAAGGAGTAAAATGCAAGGGTGGTAAAGTAGTAAAACAGAGGCTAACAAGTGTGTTGTGCGCCAATACGAGCGGGAAAAAGAGCCACCTATTGTTATCCACAAATTGCGTCCACGATGCAATGCTTCAAACATGACGACACTACATCGAGAAACATATTTTCCTGGGGGGGGGGGATGAAGTGCGAAGTTTTTCGTTCATAGCTGCACAAACAATTGGAAAATGCCACGTGTAAACAGGAACATTTTATTGATCGTCGATAATGCTCCATGTCATTGCAATGTAAAACTGTCAAATGAAAAAATAAAATTATCGAGTCAAACATACGTCATCTTGCTTGCAACACTGGATCAGGGAGTAATTGGTATGTTCAAAACCTTGAATAGGAAAAAGACAATTGAGATTATGAGTTGCTAGAATGAATGATGTCGCAACAGTTCATGAATTAGCAAAATCTACTAGTTTCGGATGCTGTGTTGGATGAAAAATGCTGGGAATGAAGTGAAACCGGAATCAATCATAAATTGATATAATATAATTTAATAATTATTCCCTAGTTACCGGAACGACGTTCCGTCGCGTTTTGCCAGATAGTGATAATTGATTTTGTAGTTTAATTCATGTTTGTACTGTACAGGAATTTTCCGTTCAATATTTCTTACAGAGATATTAGATGCACCTTTTCCTGCCTTCTGTTGCAAACAAAAGTTGCTGCGTAAAGTGCAACTATCACATCAAGGCTCTTGAGTCTAGTACGATGATTCGTAAGTAGTTATTCGTTATATTTAACGCTTAATATTTCCAGAAAATCTTTATTTTTCCGTGTCTACGCCATGATTGTTTACATGTCCTTGTAGCTTGTGGGTTGTGGAATTTTTCCCCAAGAAACTCCACCGCACATGTGTGGGTGACTTAGAAATGCCAGAGAACTAACTACCAGAAAGGACTTCATTTTGGCTTCGTCACTCGTTTCACGATCAAACCGAACTGAAGGTTCTTAGATTACGGCCGTTCCCCACAGAGACCACTTTGAAGGGCTCTCCGTGCCAGATGACTGCGGCGGCACTCTGGTGGTCACAGGTGCCCCCTTGCGGCGCCGGTAATCACCTTAGCGCGCCTCTCTTCTCCAGGCCTTCGCCCGGCTGGCCTGCCCCGCCCCGCCCCGCCCCGCCACGCCACGCCCCACCACGCCCCGCCACGCCACGCCACGCCACGCACCGCACCGCCCCGCACCGCCCCGCCCCGCACCGCCCCGCACCGCACGTCCCGCACCGCACCGTCCCGCACCGCACCGCACCGCCCCGCACCGCCCCGCACCGCACCGCCCCGCACCGCACCGCCCCGCACCGCACCGCCCCGCACCGCACCGTCCCGCACCGCACCGCCCCGCCCCGCCCCGCAACGCCCCGCCTCTTAGAATTTTTGTTTTAAAATTATATTTTATTTTGCAATTTGTTTGTGAACAAACATTTGGCAAAATTACATAGATTTATGTTAACAAATACATGAGAGGAGTAAAATCCCATTACCGTGCTCCACTAATCATACATTATTAATAAAAATTAACAATTAATTCTAATTTCTTAAATGAACAATTTAAAGTCGATATGGAAGGTCTAAAGTATGATGTTGTTGAAGTCGTCTGGTGGAGTCACTATAGTCTAGTAAGTTGATGGCTAGAATATTTGGATGGTTATGTAGTCTTTGTAGGTATTTTGCACTGGTATCCTTGATTTCTTCTTTTATTGTTGGAATCTGTAAGTCTTTGTGTAATGTTGCATTCGTTACGTACCAGGGGGCATTTACAAATTTTCTTAAGGCTATTGACTGGAAGCGTTGTAATATTTCAATATTAGAATTTTGAGCTGTTCCCCAAAGTTGAATTCCATATGGGTTTTCTAGCGATTCACTAATTTCGTTTACTACTCGATGAATTTGTTCTACAGTCGAATGCCGTTGTCTGAACCAAAACTGATGATGAGGTATAATTTCATTTTCTCGTAGAAGTGGATTTAAACGAGACAGAAGCAGTTTTTCAAAACCTTTTGATAATATTGGCAGTAGACTAATAGGTCTGTATGATACAACTTCATGTGTTGGTTTGCCGGGTTTAGGGATGTCTATTACTTGAGCAATTTTCCATTGATCAGAGAAGTGTCCTAGTCTTAGGATGGCATTGAAGATGGAAGTAAGGCTATCAGTTTTCTTTTTGATTTCACCTTTTCCCTTATTTTTTGTGGGATATATAGATTTTTATTTTACTTTATTTCTGGTGCGGAGTGCCATGCAGCTTGATGAAGTTGACTGGTTACGTATTCTATAGCTTCACTTACGTCGAAAGCAGTTTTCAATGGTAGATTAGCTGTGCTGTTATTAATTAGCCATTCTGAGAAATATGTCCAATCTGTTCTATTGTTGTAGATTGAGGTTTGCTTATTGTCTTCAAAAATGATTGAGCTAATGACTAGTACAACTAGTGAATGATCAGACGATATATCTTGTGACCAGTTGGTGTAAATGTAACTTTGGTTAACACCTTTTACAATAAAGAAATCTAATACATCAGGAACTTTGTTAGTGTCTGTCGGCCAACAGGTGGGTTGGCCAGAAGAGTACGAGGATTTCTTTCGTTTATTATAGTTTCATACAGAGATTTACCATTCGGGGAGGTTAGTCTGGAGCCCCACAATGGATGTTTAGAATTATAGTCACCGCCAGAAATAAATCTTGGTCCAAGTGTTCTGAAGAACCTTGCGAATTGTGAACTCTTGATTTTATGTTTCGGAGGCAGTATATTACTGCAATATTCAATGTTCCGAATGCATCACTTACTTGAATGGATGTTGCCTTCTAATATGTAGTGCTACATTGATAATTTAAGTGACGTTTAATTTTTTGCTGAACAAGTATAGCTGTTCCTCCATGTACTGTACCATCCGTATGATTTGTATAATATGTTTTATCCTTGAAGCGAAAAAAAAACTTTTGTTGGTGAAATAAGTTTCTGAAATGAGCATAATATCCGTATTTCTTAACTGAAGAAAACATTTGATTTCTTCTCGGTGTTGTAGCAAGCCATTGGCGTTCCAAGCTGCTATCTTATTGGACATGTTCATTATTTAGTTAGCAGTTTTGACACAAGATTTAAAAGTGCACTTATTTGTTCTGCTTGTCTGTTGAGTATTGTTTCAAATCTTTCGAAATATTGTTGTATTATTGAAAATAATTGAGTATTACTCTCCATGTTTGTTGCATTATTGTTCAGACTATTCTTCTTTTGTGAGTTTTTCAGTGCGTGTGCATAAGTACTTCGCTGATGGAGATTATTTATCGAAGTAGGTGGGAAGTTTTCTTGACCTGTATTCATATTGTTTTGTAGTACTGTAGTTTGAATCTTTTGAAATTTTAGACGCCTTTGTATATTTTTATTACGTATTTTTTGATAAATTTCACATCCTTTATAACTTGCTGTATGAGGACCTTGACAAAGGGCGCATTTTGCAGGCTTCGTCTTGTTTTTCTTGTTATCACAGGTTCTGCTATCGTGATTCTTGCCGTATACTACGCATCGATAAGGATGGTTGCAGTAGTGCTTCGTGTGCTCTCATCTTTGGCAGCGATGGCATTGCACAAGATCTCGCTTTACTCTTGGAGCTTCAATTATTATTTTGGTGTTTTGAAGGTACTGCAATTTATAAATGTCTTTTTTATCTTTTGGTGCCAAATCAATAAAATATACCGGTAAGGGAGCTTTTGTTACACGGTGTTTGCAGTTATGAGTGTTTCTACAGTAAGACCGTTTTCTTCTATTTCTGCTTTCAATTCATCAATATTTATTGTAGGATGCATATTTTTAGAACTATCCTGAATGATCTTTGTTGTTTAAGCTGATAGCTATGTAACACAATTTTCTCTTTAATAAGGTATTTAATAAGTGATCCATAAGCTTTTGTTGTTGCCGGCAAGATTTTAAATTTATCTTGACCTATGAGCTTGCAGTAGAATTCTTCCTTCTTCACGGCTTTTTGTAAAGTTTCTGACATTGCATGGAAGTCATTTACCCCAGGGAGAAATATTGTCGGTGGCTTTTGCACCTTCTGAACGTTGCGGGATTTGTGACTTTCATCGATTTTTCATTTCTTTATCATTGGATACATCGTCATTAATTAGTTCGAGATCTGCAAATTTATTGCATGATAGTATGGCACTTATATTTACACTTTGACGTTCTGATTGTTTTTGTCTTTCAGGACTGTGAGATTTACATCTCTTGCGCTTGCTTAGAACAACTTTCCATTTATGAGTGTTGCTGTTACTACTTGAATTACCGTTGATTGTTCGATTAAGTTCTGGATTTGTTACATCGGTTGAACTTGAACTTGAAGACTGTACTGCAGGAGGAAAAAAGGGCAATGGCATTTCTCTCACTGTTCCTTGTGATATCTGATGTAAAATGAGTTGTTGATGCTGCTGATATTGTTGTTGAAGAAACAACTGAGTTTGTAGTTCAGCTTGACTTGTAGTAGACGAATCCATTATGAATTCAGATTCAGGCTGGGAGATGTTCTCCGAGGGCATATCGATTGTTTACTTCTTATGGAGGCAAACATTAATTCTTGAAATCACCAGTTGAAACACAGAATTTCATGAACAGGAAATACAATTGATCACGAAAACTCTACACACTAGACAGAACACAAAATGCGGACGCACAACTTGACACAATGAGTCAACGCACAACTTAGAATTCACGAGACACCGCGGAGTAGAGGGCACGTCCTCTCACCTCCACCATTCGCGAGAGACTCTTAGAATTTGGAATATCACAACTTGTTCAGAAGGCGTGACGCAAAACACTTCAGCTCCAAAAAGTTTTTTTCCGACGATTTTTGTTAGGATTTTTGGTCTTTTAAATTTATTTTTGTGTATTTTTTTCTTTTTCCTAATAGAAGACGCTTGTCACGATAGTTCGTTTTAAGCTTCAGTGTATATATTTATAAGCATGTTTTATAAGAATATATTTATAAGCATATTTTTTATACCAATATTTACTTTAACCAATGCTGTTTAACAACATTAGTGATAAATGTATACGATAAAATAGTGATAAAAAGCGAATAAGTTTACCTATAGAACTAACGCAATAAAAAGGCATGGGAATCTCTAGAAACGAGAAGAACAAAGTCGAGGCTTTGCGCTCTTTATAAATCGTACGTAGGTTAACTAGCTTGGAAGGAAATTCAGTTTAGACTAGAAAAAACAAATTCTTTCGGCCGAAGCGATCACACTCACAAAATTCGAACAAGGAAACAAAATTCAGATCTTGGGAAATTTTCCTTTTGGAACAGAATAATTAAAGATTGGAACAGTTTACCCGCAGCAATTTTCAAAGCTTTTCCTCTAAGTGTCCGAAGCTTTAGAAATAAGCTGAAACAATATGAGAGTGATAGACATTAAATGAGTAAGTGCTGTGAAGTGCTGGTCAGTGTAATTCAAAGCCAAAACAGTGTAGTGTAGTGTAGTGTAGTGTAGTGCAGTGCAGTTAAGTGTAGTGAACGCGATCAATGAATTAAAAAAAAATTAGCCAATACTTATGTAACTTGTATTAAATTTTAGCATCACCGACATATAATTATTGGATATCATGACAGAGTTGAAATATTTGGTATAATACTTAATATTAGTGATAGTATGATCATTGCATGTTCGGCTTGTACTGTACTCCTTTATTATTATTATTATTATTATTATTATTATTATTATTATTATTCATCGTATTAATATTGTTATTATTATTGTAATTATTATTTAACTGCCACCGGATCATACCCAATTGCAGTTCAAATAAATGTAATGTAATGTAATAATATTTTGGATATATTTTTTGCTCCAAGTATTTTACTTCATTCAACAGTTTTTTATCAATTAGAATGTCCTTAATCATAATAACAGACATTTAGTTGCATATATCTGTAGCTTTTTCTTTGCATCATTCGATATGAGATGCTGCATATCAAGATTCACTTACGTAACAAATATGCATATCCGCTTCGTAGTTTGTGAATCGTTCCGCCAATTTTAAACTTCAATGTTAGTTTTTAAAATTCAATTATGATCTCGAATTAATCTATCTAGAAAACTCTGTATTATAAACAAATATTTCAATGCATATTTGTTTGTTTTTAAATGAGACGGAGCGCTGATTTATAGCCGCCATTTTAATATTTTTTAAATTGTTATTTCTACCCTAATTGAATCATGTTTTTAATTTTGGCCTGATTGTTGGGTGGTTCGGATCACGAGGCGTCGTCACGAAGAGGCGTGGGGCTAGAGCTGATTAAATATTCCCTTCGTGGCTTAACGCACCTGCTAAGAGCTCCAGCCTCTGTCAGCCGCAGCGCTTCCCAGCGCCCACGGGGACCTCGCGCGCTTCAGTCTGCTCTATGCGCTCAGGAAGTTAACGTCCACCTCGATGGCTGGAATCAAGGAGGAACCCTTGTTTAAATCGGTCTGATATTCCCTCATTAGATACATCCACCCCGGGGACTAAGACATGAGCGTATTGGCGAGCTCGATCCGGCAGGATGTGGGTTCGAGTCCCGTGGAGCTGATTTACCTGTGAGTGGACCCACACACCATGCAGCACCCTTCTCAAGGCATACCTTCATTCCTTGCCCGTGGTGCAGAAGCATGCGCGAGAGGCGTGCGCAGTGTCACCTGCCCTCTCGGCGGAAGAGTGACCGAGAGCGCGAGCAGGCGGCACGGTGCCGTCGCCCTCAGCCTGAGGGGCAGGGGGCACCCGCTGCCTCCCGTAGGGGTGCGGGGCCGGGAGGGAGTGGTTGGATATACGGGCCCATGGGCCTCTTCGGGGTCAGAGTGGTGGGACCGCAGGAAGCGCCGGAGGTAGCCGGCGGAGCAAAGAGAGACAACCAGTGAAAAACTACTCAATACAAATACACATTAAGAAAGTTAATGTCATGCTCGATGGCCGGAGGCAAGAGGGAACCCTTGTTAAAATTGGCCTCATACCGGGATGCTGTTCTCAATGTTTAGATGCCCAAACCTAGAAAGATTTTAGTTTTAACAAACATTTTTTGTTTTATTTACATTTAAGCAAAACCTACTTTTCCTCTGATTATGACATTCACCTTCTCAATGAGCGAAATAATTAATAATTAACAAAAAATATTGTTAAATACTAATTCCGATTGAGATGAACATTTTATTTTCAAGATTTGGAAATATTGTCACAATACAATTAACTGATCTGAGAGTGCAGTCATTGAAACGTTACTAGACAGGGTAGGGTTGGTTGGTGCAATAATAGATGACTAATCGTTGATAAAAAGGGGGAGATGTGGTATAGAGTTTTAAATGCCCGTTTTTCCTTCAGCATGCAAGTTTTCAGAAATAGTCTACAGTGAAGCCCTGTCAAACAGAAGCGAAATCACGCATATAATATTTTCAGGGAGGTCAAAGCATTTACCAATATCGTTAATATTTACGCGCTTGTTACATTATCTCTCGAAAAATAAATGAAACTGATGGAAATTTCACGTCTCTATTCGATTCAGTAGGTGATTCATTAGACAAAAGTTCAATCTCGCATTACTAAGGATTACCTAGAGGAGCTTAGTAGTCAGTTATTCTAATACCTCTTTATATATATTTATAGGGCAAGACGTTGAGTTACAAAGTTACAACTCAATAATCTCTGCAAGAACTAAACCAATACTGAAGAAATGTTAATGTTAACTTCACTTGAAATTCGGAAGTAATTTATGCTACGATTTGCGGCGATAAACATTCATATTTTACAAATTAATTACTTTTCTTAACATTTTCGCCTTACATATTCAGGAATTGATCAATGTAAAAGTTTAGTTGCGCTCTACCAAATTGTGTCAACGGCAGTGATGTACGATTAAGTTCGTCAATGAGCACAATTGCGTATCTATAGGAAAGGATAGACTCTGCTTATTTTATAGGTCTAAATTGAAATGTTCATATTTAATAATTATACTGTAGGTTTTTATTTCCTGTATGTTTAAAAGTATCTTTGATATTGATTTTAATTGTACTCGTATGCATGATTGTTAATTGTATGTACAAGAAATATGAAAATTATGGGATTGTATTGGAAAATCGAAAAGTCATTTTAGTCATGATGGTTGTGCTTTTTTGTCGTAAAAACATCAATGCACATACGTGTTCTGTTTGATATAGTAATTGGTGTAGTTGTGGTAAATTAAGCATGATTCTGATGTACTTGCGGGTTACAGAGCGAAAGTGAAAAGTGTTATGAATTATTTAGGAGTCGATGCCAAAATTGGTAGATTAAATGACTTATTTTGTGTGGAAGTGTTTCTTGATACTGAAGAGAGAAAGCTTATCTTTGGGTGGTGGAGGAACGATTATTTAAATTGATGAAAGTAAGTTTGGCAACAGAAAATATATTTGATGTAAAAGAGTAATGGAAAATGGGTATTCGGTGGAATCCAATGTGTGCCTAGGCTGTTTTTCAAGTTTGTTGAAAATAGAAGCAAAGAAGTTATTTTAGATAATATAAAAACGTCTCTCAAGCCAAGATCCACCGTGATCGCGCATTCTTGGAGATACTATAATTGTCTAAAAGGTTATTGTCACCTTTCCGTCGACCACTACTTTTCAATGACTCGAAAACGCGTACTCCAATACAATAATATCACTTAAACTAAAATTAAATGTCAATTACCTAAGTGTGCAGTAAAAGGTCACTTTCAAATCTTTCGTTATAAATATGTGAGAAGAAAAAATATTCTTGAAAGAATTGGTATACTATATAAAACTTCACAAAAATAATATGCGTGAGTACAACTATTTAATTTTGAGTGTGGATTTGTTTATTATTTTTAGTTATGAAGTCTGTGAAGTTTGGGCGCGTTAAAGTCCAATAAGAAAAAATATACACTTTTTTTTGGGGGGGGGGAGAAAATGAGTGAGATAGTCCGAGTATTTTAAGGTGAGAGTAAAGTAGGGCGGGGATACAATAGAATTGGCTCGCGCGCCATAATGCGGAAGTAAATGGAATTCTTCTTCCTGTCTAGTAATTAGTTGTTATAAATAACTGGGTAACGCGGGGGACTTCAGGTAGTTCATATGATATTAACAGCTATTACATCATCACTGTTTATTCTTGAATATAAAATATAATGTTTTTTTTACAAAAGGGCAAATAAACATAGCTGAACATAATAATTTTAATGTATATCAATAAATGTTTGAAAAAATCTACTCTCCGTGTATTTTGGGATGAAGCAATATTCGTATTACATGTTTATACTTTACTTGTTCTAATATTATTAATAAACTAGCTGAAGCACCCGGCGTTGCTCGGTATATTTCTTGCACTGTTTATCCTTCATTGGCGCAATAGGCACGCCATATAATGTGTGGCTAAATAAACCGCGTCTTTCGACGCAACAACCTCTGACGAAGTCTGGGCCTACCAGCGGCGTCCTGGGCCTTGTGGCCATGGGTTACAGGCTGCGTTTGGTTAGCACGATGGCTTCCTACGCAGTATTCTGGTCTTCTCAACCTGAGAAGACAGTTACCCGGTGAATACCTTTTTTATGATATGAATTAATTATTCTGATGGTCACTACTTTCTAAACGAAAATAATTTCATTAATAAATCGACATTACAACGACAAGAAGTGTCGGCTGTCATTTATTCATTTATTTCCGAATTTTCTTTCTTTTATGATTCAACATTAACAAAAATTTAATCTTATTTGACTAATCTCCTCTACCTAATACGGCCATCGATATTTTAATTATATATTAATTTCTGAAATACTTTCTTAATTTATCTGAAATTTCTAATAACATTCTAGACCTTGAACATTGAATGGATTTTTAAACTCTCTGTAAAAGAAACCTTAATTTCTACACTTCCCTTGTAAAGATAAACTGCACTCTTCGCAATGAGTTGATAATAATTCCATTTGTAGTTGTCCTTCCGCCATTTCGTGGTAATCTACACTTTAATCAGCACATATTTTTAACAGCACATATGTAGCTAACTGATGTCACTGCAGCGCCTCAGACCGGGAGGTCCTAGGTTCGATTCCTGACGGCGCCGGAATTTTCGACATTAGCTTTTCAGCTAGGTCGAATTCAGTCGCTGTCTGGATGAGAATTCTAGAGGTCGGCTGCTCTGATCGGTAGTTTTCCGTGGTTTCTCCGATCAACACCAGGCGAATGCCGGAGTAGTACCCTACCAAATGGACCACGGACCGCGCGCGATCTTTCCTTCCTCTTCCTTGTCCTATCCTCTCCCCTTACACGCACACTTACTCTAACATGCAAAACACTACCACATATTTCGGGAGACCGGTCGGGAGCTTAGAGTTTGTCCCGGCTTGGGCGGTGCCCCGCTGGTGGGAGAGTCCTGGTTAGGGGGATACCCCACTAGCCGACAGTAGGTCGGCGCCGGATCTCGCCATTCAGCGGGGGAAGATCACCGCCATCTGCCGAGAAAATAGCATGCACTACACTTATGGGAATAATGACCAAAGCTGTTGACGCGCCCGGAAACACGAAAAAATCAATCAACAACACATTTTTTTTCAGCGCATATTTTTAAATTGTCCGCGTTTTACTCGACAAGATTTACTGATCAACATAAGTTCAAAACGCCCGCGACTAATGTTTGCGCTTACTCAGCACATTCTGTTCTTTACTAACCTATTGAAAGTTGTTGTTTGCGGCATACATTCCATTTACTTCCTATCGTCATCGAGTCAGAATACGTTCTCTTCTAACTTTAAACTTTCAACAACCATTTCTAACGATCACGGCGATACATCTTGCTCCTATTAAATCACGTCATGTTCCCATGAAAACTTCACTTACACTTGCTTGTCTCTTGTATACATTGTTTCTTCGACACTTCGAGGCTATATGGTCTCTCTGCAACTACACCATTTGAGTTCATTTGTCTCCTACAATAATATCTATTTATAAAATATTATTGATTTAAATATTTTCCTAATATTTCAAATACAAGTGCGAAATTAATTTTCTTCATATTTATTATACTCTTTCAGTCCCCAACGTCTCATTTTTATTCACATTTCATTGTATTTACCCATCGTACTCATGCTATTTCGTCATTATTTTCATTTTATATTCAAAATATATTGAAAGGTATTTGCCCCATTTATATATATATATATATATATATATATATATATATATATATATATATATATATATATATATATATAATGATTACGGGATGAGTAACGTAACTTAAACCGTTAACGTTGAACTGTTAAAGTTATTGTTAGATAATTTAATTATATTAGATAAACATTTTGTTGAGTAATTTTGATTTTTTGTGCTCATCTTTCCTTGTCCGAGCGCGCGTTAGCAGAGGAGGCGCTCCGTGACTTTGTGTGACGGTCTGTTATCCGTTCAAAATGTTCGTTAAACAAGAGTGGCAAAAAAATCAAAATTACTCCAAAAATGCTTATCTAACATATAACAATACGTATGTCATTGAATTCGTCTTTTTACGTTCGTCATGATAGAGTAAAACTAATGGTGATTAACAGCACGTACTTTCTCGCCATTAGTGATGAAAATTAAATAGTTTCATGCGAAAATTAAATAGTTTCATGCAATAGATTTTTTATTCAAAACTTGAAATGAAAATATATTTCTGGTATTGAATACATTCTATAAGGTATGCAGTGTATTCACAAACATATAGGATGAACTTTTAGCCTTACAATATTCTTCGTAATGCAACCTTCCCTGCTTACTCACGACATTTACTCACACCCACACGTTGGGCGCCCAATGCAACGTACCTCTCTCTTACTTTCCTTTTTTACTTGCGCCTCACTTCGGCGTGGCAATGTAAACTTACTTCCTATTCTACCTTCTATTCACGCCCATACGTTGGCGTGCACTGTAACCGATTTTCTTATTCACCCTACAATGTGAACTAAACTATTGTAGCTGCCTTCTACTATACCTTTGTTCTATTCTGTCAACTATTTGCCCTCCCCTTGCTCTTGCTATTTTCTGGATACAATAACACTTTCGTTTATCAGTCGCCCGTACCTCGGTTAGCGTATACTATTACTAAATCTTACCTGGTCGTGACTTGCCTGCTCATTCCATACGGACTTGAGACGGGATACCTCAGTTTCGTGCCTGGGTCAATTTCTAGATAACTACTAAAAAACGACACACATATTCAAGGCAATCGTGAGCCATACTGAGTGCTCATTCATTTATTGCAAGCTCCCCTTCAGCACATTGCCAGGGCGAATACATTACGCCCTCTCTTGATACTGTTTGCCCCTTTTATGGCATGCACATTTTAACACATCAACATTGAACCCTAGGCTTGCAAAAAAAACATAAAAACAAAATACAACCAACATAAAATACCACTCACACTTAAAACATTAATAAAATCTTCATTCACATAGGAATGCGCATTCTGTCGTGACCTCGTCTTATGATTGTAATCTTAATTTAATTGCCAAAACTTGATCTTCGACAGAATCTTCCCGTATTTGTCTTGAACATAAAAAAATAAAGTACATATGCAATTCATGCAACTTCCCTTTGCTGCGGCGCCGCACACTGTCAGCGCCCGTCGTTGCCCGGTGTCTCGCGCACCGCTCGTGTACGTAAGTTCCAACTCGGCTGCCACCAGTTCCTGGACGCCACTAATTCACTTTCAAAATCGTTACTTATAATCTCGGTTATTATTTCTCACGAACTAATTACGTTCCCGTTAATGTTTTCCTATGTCACACGACGTTTTCAAAATCGGGAATTTCTTTTATTACGTTCCCCGCGGCGCGGACGTATATTTTCGACGGCCCGAACGACTGCTAATTTAATTTTATACTGGCCTATGTCTTACAAATGTTCCAGTTTGCTGCCTTCATGTCAATCACTGTTCATTCCCATGCCCACTTACGCGAAATAATGTTCTCACAATTTTGCCCGTGAAATTAAAAAAAAAAGTTAAATTTTAGCTACACAATGTTCAAATGACTTTCTTTACTTGATAATACTTTAAGAAAACTTTTCCACTAAATATTTCCGAGAAATTCCAAAAAATTTCAATACAACGACATAATGCGTGTACTCGCGACCAAAACTCAACTCGTTCTGTTTCTTACCACTTTCTCCCATTGTTGGCCTATAACCCGACAACTTTCTTCTTTCAAAACACCCGCCCATCACGGTAAAACATGTTAGAAATATTCATATTTCCAGCGTTTGCGGGCGTCTTTTTTTCTTTCTTAATCCCCCACGTTATAAATGTAAATATTAAACTAATTTGAGTCCCGTACGAATTCCCCCGTGCTGTGACTAATTTTGCCCTAATCCAAATATTCTGTATTATAATTCCGGAAGGTTTGATGTTAATCCGTTCAGGCGTTCTTGAGATATTCAATAAAAACCAAGTTTCTTATAGACTTTCAATAGCACAACAATGGGTGCCATGTTCTTCGTTCTTAAACGTGTTACATACAATTCAAACAATTTCTGATATTTCTTGAACCCGGGGCTCGAATTACGTGATTTTTGCTTTAAAATGTTTCTAAAATCAGGTTCTACCCATTGTTTATGTTGCCCATTTCCGCCCTTTACATTTTCTGCTACCTTCTGAGAATTATAAGCGCGCGGCGTTGCCGTCTATTGTTTTCTTTCCATACTTAATTTATCTTTGACGAATAAAATTCTGTTCTCTGTATATTTTACGCGTTCTGGGTCTTGCAAATCATTACAGTAAGCAGTATACGAGAAAGTGAAATAATTAAAAGTTAATAAATAATACGATACTAATAATATAAGTTAATAAATAATAAAAGTTAATAAATAATAGCATTGGCAAACAAATTGAAGTAGATCGAAAAATATATTACAGTCATTATTAAACACTTTGGTATTGTAATATTCTACAAATATATAAAACTATTAGTTTATTATTACCGCGAACGAAAGGCAACCGTCATTATCGCCTTCTGTTATCAGTACGGCGTTACAACAATGGGTTACAACAACCAACAATAACCGTTCATCTATTCTTCACATTTAACATAAAGAATGCAATTTAAAATGAAATAACAGATATAATAGAAATATAGTAATAAAATGAAATATGAAATAATATACAAATTCTAACTTACATAGCATTCAACTGCATAAATTGGGAGCGGGCGACTGAAGGCTAGCAATCATTATTTCATATTTATTTCAACTCAGTATTAAATAATTTCTAAAAGATTAATTTGTAACCGTATAACAAAAATTCCAATGTAAGAAATGAACAAAGGAAAATAAAGTAATATTCACATTCCAACTTACACAACTGCTGTCACAAAACATATCTAATATTACGATCACGAAACACGGGACTTTCTGAGCGGGCAACTGTTTCACTCCCAAATATTCTAAAAATACTAATATTTTCGACAAATTTAACATGACTTTATTTGAAGATCTGTTTTTGAAGAACACATTTCATTAAGAAAGAATTGTATCTTCTTATTTGTAGTTGTAGGAAGTCGCCGGAAAATGTTGAGTATTTTCAATTTTCGAAAAATTAGGGTTTTCAACCAACATGAGACCTTCACCATTCTCTTAAACGTTCTTCACACAACAACAAAATTTAATCAAAATCGACGGCGGCATTTTTTTGAAAATTTTGAAAATGTCAGAGGGACTTTATGTATCCTCCAAAATTAAAATATCGGTTTCAAATTAAAGGGCCGCGACATCAGCCAGATCGATTGGAGAATATCAATTTTGGAGAAAATCTTCTGAACGGTTTAGCCGCTATTGCTCGGAGACGGACTGACAGTCAGACGTTTTGTCGTCATACGATTCTTCGGTATCAAGGACCCACAAAACATGTATTCTGGCTACACCACGTGTTAGGGGGTTTTTTCTCTAAATTTATCAACTGGATTCATCTAGTTTTTCATTACCAGGGCCCTGTAATAAGAGTTTTCTGCCGAAAATTCACCGTTTTTTCGCGCAACTACATAAATTTCTGTTTTTAAGAAGCTCGTTCTCAAGGGCGAGAAAGTAAAAAGAGATGGCGGGGAGGTGTTAGGTAATCGATCGTAAACATCTTTTCCCTAGAGTGCAAATAAACCAGCCTCTCTCCATACACCGAACTGAGAGTTCAACTCCCAAATGCAATTACCTTCATTAAAGTCAAGGCCGGAAATGATACGGGAGGAATTCGTTATACGAAGGCGTTTAGGCTCGATTTCGACAAAGGAAGAAATCCAAATATTTGCCACTCATATTTTTTAATCCACTTCTTTATTTTAATCAATGAGACAGCTTTTCTCCAGCGGTTTTGTTACTGAAATACTTTATCAAAAATTATCTTAAATGTACTGGTTATTCACATTTAGTAAAACCAAAAGCTGAACTGCGCCAAGTGCCAGAGTTAAACCAATAGCGCAGTAGTTCTTCGTTTACACTCAAAGCGATGTTAAACAAATTTTTGTTCACGTGTTTGTGTTGTGATCCATTATTTTCTTATTTTCTGCCACAAATCACATGAAGTTAGTTCGCCTTATACTACGTTCTTGGTTCTGTTTACAAACATGCAAAACGATGAGGTACTTAAATGGTTAGAATTAATGTGTTCTTGTATATAATGCGCGTAGTGCGAATACGAGTATTTAACCGAACTAGTTTGGTCAAATGTGTTGTATTCAAATAGTATACGGTTATACGTGTGTCAACAGTAATAAGACAGATTTTACTTTTAGAAGCGTAGGAACTAAGTTCGTCAATAAGAATAGATAATGTGTTATCGAATACTCCTCTTATTGGAGTTTGAATTATCGAACATGTGCTAAGAAAGAGACAAGAGGAATGAGGGAATGAAATTGGTGATATTAAGGGATTGAAGAAAGCGATGCTCGCATTATTGAGGCCTCATTATGTATGCTGACAGTGATTTGCAGCGGCTCCCGGCTGGACGCGGACGCGGACGCGGACGCGGAGGCGGTGCGGGCGACGGTGGCGCGGGGCGCGGGGGCGGGCGAATTCGGCGGCTGACCTTTGCGCGTGCGGCGCCGCCCGCCGGATCGATAGCTTTCTCTTAGCTGCTGCAGGTGGTTCCAGGCACCACGCTCTGCGCCGGGGCGGCGGAGGCGGAGGAACGAGGGGGGTGAGACGGGAAGGAGGGGAGTGTGATGGCGTAGGCGAGGGGAACGAGGGACGTGAGACGACGTGGCCAGTAGGGTCGGCGGTGTGAGCGATTTAGAGGGTGGGATGGAGCGCAGCCCGGCGGAACTGGTCTTGGGAGAGGCGGAGGGACGTCGGACGGCCAGCGCGGGGGCGGTGGGAGGTAGGGGGAGTGCGCCGCGCCGCGCCGTGCGCACTGGGGACCTGCGATGGCGTGAGAGGCGGTTGCGTTGTGAGCGGAAGGTGGGGTTTGTGGTTGGACCCGCGGAATTGCTAGTGTGTCAAAGTACGATAGGTTGGAAACCCCGATAGGCAATTTGTGGCATGTGTGTGTGTGTGAAATAGCAGGAACAACGAATAGGGTGAGGCGAAAACGCGGAGACGAGGAGAGAGTGAGAGGAGGAATAGGTTTAGTATTGAAGCCTTTTCTGTTTGTTAAAAACTGTGTTAACTTTCCTCGATATTTGAGAGCAGCAAGTGTAATGAATGATGCGCGAATTTTCACGATGATGAATTTAACTACTCAACGATACATATTTCATAAGTTAGGATGATAACCAAAAGGAAATGAAAAGGGAGATATGAGAAGTCAGGATTACTAAAGAGGATACTTCGCCTGTATTGCAGCACGCTGATGAATCTGTTATTATTTGTGAACGTTACTAAACATAAAAGTCAGTTCCTCTTTATTAGTTCTGTAGATTCATTGTTGTATTTTTTTGAGAAAAATAAATACCAACAAGCAAAATGAAAACAGATATGTTGTAGCCAATTAGTCGTATGAATAAACTTCGAGTTTTTACTCTATCTTCTCATGAGTATGAGCATGAAAGGGAAGTAGATACTCCATCGGATGAATATATTCTCATTTTGGTAAGAATAAAACGCCTCTTGCAAGTAACGAGTACGTACACACAACAACCCGAGTTTGTTCTCATTTTTCCTAGCGTTTTTCCATGGAGTAACCTGATCTATGGACGTTCGGGGACCATTCTATCACTAGCTATTGATTACTGAGAGCTTTATTGCTAAGCTAACTCTGCACATTACGCGAAAACTATTATTATTATTATTATTATTATTATTATTATTATTATTATTATTATTATTATATTGTTATTATTATTATTATTAACTGCGAGTTTTTTATTTACAGAATGCAGCAGTTTGATACTTGATTTTGGTATAATCATTACAAAATGGATATACCTTCGACTATATTTAACTTCATCAAGGATCTCTAAATACGAAAATGACTTCAATATGAAATTAAAATTACAATAAGAAAAACATTATTAATAAATTAGTAACCTGAAAGAACTACAGATAAAAGTAACAAGAAAAATCACTTTTTGTATGAGATTAGAATCTGATAATTTTCATTTCTCCAGCGAGCACAAAGTCTTCTTTACTTTTCATATTTTGTAAAATATTCTTCCACAAATTCTTCTGTGGGAATTTAATCCAATTTGGAACAATAATTAGAAATAATTATGAATGCTTCATAACCTCCACTACCTTCTTCAAAAAAGTAATTTTGTGGATACTCAAATGTACTACACTCTCTCCATTCTGAGAACGTGGAAGACCAACAACAAGAAGAAATGTTTTCAATTTTATTTTGTTGTTAAGACTTTAGAGCTCATCCGCAAATCTCAGTTTTTCATTGCCGAACATAAGGTTATTCAATCGCTGTACATTTTCTTGTAGAAATCTAATTATTTAAATTTCCTTTCGTTGGTACGGTGCCTTTCCGCATATATTTTTATTTTTGTCACGTTCATAACAAACATTACTTATGTTCGTAGTGAACGCCATCAAATACACAAACAACTTATCTTAATCGGAACCGCACGGAACTCAAAACTAAGTCTATTACAAAGATTGCTCAGATAAATATGAGTAAACACTTGAAACACTGAGAACATACTACCATTTTATTCATATCAGTTACGAGTATATTCTCACTTTCGTCTAAAAAAATGAGTAAATTCTCATAAAAGTCTCAGATACGAGTACATACTCAAAATACGAGTATATACCCAGAAGCTTTGAAGTACTTACTCAGAAAATGTGATTATGAATACTCCGTTTTATTCATACCACCCAATGTTGAAAATCAAATAAGAGATGATTCTCCGAAAAGCAAAAACAATATTGAATTGTCGGTAGAGACAATCCTGAGCAACATAAGACCTTATATTTAAGAAAGGAAGCTTCAAGGAATGATAAAGATTTTAGAGGAACATCCATACAATGAGCTAAATTCAACTAGTGATGCCACAACACCGCGTATTTTCTCAGATTAGTATCGGTTACGTGAAAGTAATATACCGCAATTTCTGTCCATCTTAAAACTAATCCATCTCTCCATCACAGACATCACTTGTAAAACCCATTATCAAGCATAGCGCATTAGGTGCACAACTTAATTCATTTAAAAATACTTCTATACAAATTCCTCTCCAAAACTGCGTTCCATATACCAAGAAATACAGCTCAACAATGAGAAGTTATTCTGAGAATTCTACACGGTCGTGTCGCGGCATGCGACGTATTGCGGACTGGTAACTGCTTAAAGATTCTACCAAGAGAAGAGCGGGAAATTCGAATTTTCTATTTCAAAAATTGCAAACCTACGGGAAACTACTCATATACGAAAATGAACATTTACGAAAATAAACATGACCTTACTTAAAAACGAATATCGTGGTTTGCTTTAAAAATTTTGAAAATGTTTTGAGGATTCATGTAAAGAATCCCTAAATAAGAAAATATCGGTTTCTAATTTAAAGGTTCTCGACATCTGCCAGATCGATAGAGGAATATAATGTTTAGTGAAAAATACTACTTATGGTTTACCCGCTAGAATTGTTCACAAATAGACAGGCAGCCGGACGGACGGACAGGCGTTTTGCCGTAAACCAATTTTTTGGTATCAAAGATCCAGAATATGTGAATTCCGTCTACACACCGTGTTGGAGGAAATCATTTAACATATTGGATCATGATTTATCCACTTTTTCTGTATCCGGTCAGCAAATACGAGATTTTCTGTCGAAAGATCGCAATTTTTACTTTCTCGACTGTACTTCGGAAAAAGAGAAAGTTCTCGTATTATAATCGTGTGGTAAATGGCAAATTTTCACCCCAAAGCTCTCAATTCCCAGCCCTGGCAAAGAAAAGGTGGATAAATCATGCGTCTATGTAGACTAAGTTACTTCCTCTCTCATTTTGTTTAGTCAGAATCCATGTTTTGTGGGTCCTGGAGACCGAAAATTGGATTAAAGGCAAAACGTCTCTGTCCGTGGGGGTTTTCTCCGTCCGTCCGTTTGTGGCCAATGCAAGCGCCTAAATCGTTACGCGTACTTTCCCCCAAACCGATATTCCCCGATCGATTTAAATGAACTGAAGCCCCTCTGAGTTGCAAAGGGATATTTTGATTTTTGAGGGTAATTTGCATGAAACCTTAATAAAATTTTATCAAAGTGGCTCCAATTTTTTTTATTAAACTTTGACCTCGGATAGCGTAAACGATGCTTAAGAGAAGGGTGCAGGTCTCTTTCGTTGAAATCTCTGCTTGTTCGAAAATTACCAAAGTTCAATTTTTTAGACGTCTTCCTACAACTACAATATTCATGATTGAGATTTTTCCATAATGAAATCTGTTCTTTAAAAATAGATCTTGAAATAAGGTCATGTACAATTTTGCGAAAATATGAGTAGTTTTCGCGCTAAACGCTAACGTTAACAAACATTTTTTCTTTAAATGTTCTCCTCGTAATGTATCAAAGGACGGTCAAAACTTGGTGATAGTCTCATATCCAGCGAACGATTTTCGAAAGTTTTAGGATGTTAATATTTCAAAACTATAAAATTTAAAGAAAGAGATTGTTGGCTCAAAATCTGTTTTAAAAATCAACTCTTTAAGAAAGGTTGCAATCAATTTTTCGTAATAAAGAGTAGTTTGCTGGAAATTTCTGGTTGAAGTTAATTCAAATTATAAAAAGAATATTTTAACAAAAAACTGCTCCAAATTTTTTCTTAACATTTTTCGACGGACAAAACAAGGGACGTCAAAAAAATGGCAGAAGTCTCATTTTCTCTCACCTCTCTGAACTTTTCGAAAATTGCGTGTTGAAAGTGTTGGGTTGAGACAATTAGATTTCTAAGTGTCCGTTCGAGTTGGTGCGTGGAGTTAGGATAGGGCGCCCGGCGAGTTAATTCCAAAGACGTCTATATGTGGAAAAAATTGGCTGCTTAAAAACACGTTTGCAGGTTCTTATAGAAGCATAATATTGCCCAGAAATTTCAAATACTGCCAGAAAATATGTAATGTAGCACCACTAATTTTCGCACAATTTCAATACTTATTCTATATTACATAAGTAGTATGCAAGAAATGAAAAGTGAGTATCGTAAACAAAATAGAAATGAGAATTCGGAAGGAGAAA
Source organism: Teleogryllus occipitalis (assembly GCA_011170035.1). NCBI lineage: Eukaryota > Metazoa > Arthropoda > Insecta > Orthoptera > Gryllidae > Teleogryllus > Teleogryllus occipitalis. The sequence continues at coordinate 78,667 of BLKR01002996.1, read as the reverse complement.
AAATAATCAATCTCCACGTATGATTGAAAAATAGTATGTAAGATATTGAGAAAGTAAGCCACCGAAAGCAATAAAATGAAGGACGCCAACTCAAGACCATTGTATGAAAATATAAGTCGTCCAGGCAGTACACGTGACTCCACACGCTGAAAAGTCTGTTGCACTTCCGTCGGGGCGGCGAGGGCTGAGAGGACGTGACGGGAATGAGAAAGAAGTTCTCGGAGGGGGACGCGAGGGCGTTAAACTGAAAGACGTACTACGCGGAAATGGAACCGTAGAGTGGCGCAAAGGTTTTGAGGCCAAGGCACTTTCACGTGATAAATGAGAAAAGACAGAAAATATACGGAAATACTTACATTTTTTCGTATCTCCTGATAAAAGATTCAATGGACTCTCTTTAAGTATTTTAGATTCTTTAGGGAAAACGATTATTGCTTGATATAAACACATTCCATTCAGTAGAGGATTTTCTAAATTATAAAATGTAACTTATAAAGTCGTTATCTTGGTACCACTACGTTTTGAAATAAAATGTGTGAGAATGTAAAATAGTTTCATTGAAACTAACAACTGACTAAGCTAGATGACCTGACTATATTTACATATTTTCCAAAGCCAATGACATGTTATTTGGTGCTCAAATTGAAGGAGTATAAGCCCAGAAAGTGTTAACCCATTTCTTTTGATTTCAAATTTTTAAAACGTACAAAACGTTTGTCTCGGCCACATTTTTGCATAATTTCCTCTCTCTTAAAATTCTGGAACAAAACAAGGCATTCACCTGCCATACTACTATTTTTACACCTGGCGAACCGCTGCCATATCAATTTTTTTATCACCTGGCGAATGATGATACAAACTGAGGAATAGTGAAGGCTTTTTGTTTATTTAGATGCAATTTGCTCAATTAAGGATTTAACATAACTTTTTTGTATAAATGGTACAATACATTACTTGTAAGCGTATTTCCTTTCACATGGCTACAAACATAACTACATTTATATTAAACTGAGAGTGACTGATTTAATTTTAAAATTCACATTTTCAAATTTTCTTTTACATTCTTCCTTAAAAAGTAGTATATAAAGGGTTTTCATTCATTTAATCATTGCAAAGAAGCGATGTCATTTAAATACATGAAATGTCTCTTAAATATTAAAACGTTGATGAAGCTTTACCATTTCGTATCACTTTCGGTTCATGTTGAATATAAATATCTGATATTCCATTAATTTATCCTTATAAACGATCTATATTTACGATGCCATTTCGGAAAGCTTACGTTCAATTTCACATATATTTCATAATAAACACAATTATAAACACATACATCAATTTCACAATAAACAAAAAATAACATCCTTTTTATTGAGACATTTTTAAGAATATGTTATCACATGATACAGCGAAACATGTCCTTGATATGTGATATAATAATTGTTTAATATCGTTTGAAATACGGTAGACCCAGAGTTAAGTAAACAAGAATTAATTGAGGCAATAACTGCTTGCCGTATGCGCACAGAGCCAAGCGCTAATGATCACAGGACGTAACGAGCTGCGTGCGAGACTTCAAACGGGCAATTAGCGACTTTGAAAGGATTCCCTGCAAAAGTTGGAAACATCATTTTACAAGAAAAAGCGTCAAATGAACCCGAAGTTATTGAGTCGACTGCACCGATTTATCAACAGACGAATTGCAGGGAAAGGCAAAAAAGGAAAGTTTTGAAACAGCTCGCCCTGGAGTCCAACCACGCCCTTTCGGTTTCATTGGATTTCTAGAAAACCCATGCTCTATGATATCAGTGTTTCCTAGGAGGAAACATCAACATTTTGGGAGGCCACTGCATCGGTCACTACGAGCAAAAAATGTTCATATGAACATGGATCTCATTCCGAAGGGATTCCTATACAGAACCAATTGACCGTACTCTATTTTAGAATTGGCGCCCAATAAGAGTGTTGTACAAAATTCCGTTCACCTTCTCTAATGAATAATAAGCTGATATGTTGTGCGTGTACAGCTTTTGCGATGGCAGTGCCGCCGCTGCTGTAGAAGAATACCGTCGACGGTTTCGAATGCGCAGAATTCCGGATCGTACGGTAACATGGCAGACGGTAGTCTGTGGAAACAGGAAATGACAGAAGCCCGCACTTCCTGTCAGAGATCTCGCAGCAGTTTCTGCCTCTACCTGCGGACTGTTGACTTAATAACATCGCTCAGGCCGGGAGGTCGGCCGGGTTTCATCTCGCCGGATTTTACGTCTGCAAGGGGCTTCCTTCAAAACAGCTACATTTTAGCGGTCGACATATTGCCTGTGTTATCCTTCCTCACGAAAGCAGAGAAGCGGTTGGGAAAGCAAAATGAAAGCTTCCTGCATTCAAATACTACCTAGAACGAAATGTATGAAATAACGGAAGTCGCTAGGTCCAGAAAGCCTTTCTTAAGGTAAAAAATATATGTAGATGAAGAGAAATTTCATTTTAGAAATTAGCGTACGTATCTTTAATATTAAAATACATATTTTGGTATTTCTTTAGATGCGACATAATGGCAAATGAAATTTTGATACTGAAGAAATTGTTTTGCCAAGATCTATAAAATTGAAACATATATTTACATTGGAAGTCAATGTTGAAATTTGCAATATTGCTTAATCTAGAACTTTGTTAAATAAATTGATGTCTATTTAAACTACGTTTTTAAAACTTTGATTTGAAATTGTAGGCACTGCTGAAACACAAAAATATGTATTTATATTGAAAAGGTATTTTATTGTAACTCAACAGGAGCAATGACTTTATTAATATACTGACCACAAATAATTGTAAGAGGTTTCCATGCTTAACAGTTTGAAGTCATTTAACTACTAAAAGTTGATACTAACTAAAAAATTTAATTTATACAATTTTTTGATATTCATGTCAAAGTTATATACTTATAACTAGCGAAACTCCACAGACGTCCTGCTCTCTCCCTATTCCTCTCTGTCTCTCTTCCTGTGTTTCTGTCTGTCTCTCTCTCTCTCTGCATTTTTCTTTATCTCTCAGACTCCCTGTCCCTCCTTCTCTCTGTCTCCCTGTACAGGGATATCTCGCTGTCTCTCTGCATCTCTCTCCCTATCATAATCTCTCTCTCTCTGTCCCTCCCTCAGTCTCTCTCTCTCTGATTCCCTCTTTAACTCTCTCTCTCCTTGTCTCTCTGTCCCTCCATCACTCTCTGGATCTCTCTCCTCTCCTCTCGCGCGCGCACGGCCCGTCCTGCCCTCGGCTTCGCCCTGTGTCACACGACAACGCTCAGCAACAATGAAGCCCACGTGCAGCTCACTTGGAATGGAAATTGAATTACTATAAAGCGCCATCTAGTAGTGTTACAGCAAAATCAGCAAAATGAACAGCTTAAAAACCCTCTCCATCAAAAACCATGTAGATTCACCAACTTTCATGGAGGTTAAATTTCACAGCTCTCGTACCCACTAACATCCATTTTTACTTGCTCGCCCTTAAGAAGGCACCTCTTAAGAAGACAAAGTTATGTAATGCTGCAGGAAAAAACAGCGAATTTCCGACAGAAAAATTCTTATTGCTGGGCCCTTGAAACGAAAAAGTGGATATAATCCAGTTGTTAAATTTAGGGGGGAAATCCTCTAACTTGTGGTGTAGCCACAATTCAAGTTTTGAGGCTCCTTGGTACCGAAAAATCGAATGAAGGTAAAACGTCTGTCTCTCTGGACGTCCGAGGTTAATCAGTTCAGCCTATTTTGCTCAAAATTGACATTTCCCAATTGATCTGTCTGATGTCGCGGCCCCTTGAATTTGAAACCGATATTTTAATTTTGGGTTTTCTGTACATGAAGCTCCTTGGACATTTTCAAAATTTTCAAAAATGGCTCCATCTTTTTTAATTAAATTTTGTTGTTGTGTAATGTAAAGGACGTTTAAGAAAATGATGCATGTCTCATGTTCGTTGAAAACCCTAATTTTTCGAAAATTGCAAAAGTTCAAATTTTTTTTCGGTATCTTCCAAATCTTAAAAGTATTAAAGATAGAGAGTTTACGCCTTAATAAAATCCGTTCCTTAGACATAGTTATTAATCAAGATCATGTACAATTTTTTGAAATTTTGAGTATTTTCCGTTTTTTTTTTGCGTGAAATATAAGCAATTTTTAATTTTTTTAAAACATATTTTTCTCAAAAACGGCTACATCGTTTTGATGAAGTTTGTAGTTGGATAGTCTGAATGACGTTTAAAAAAATGGTGCATGTCTTGTATTGGTTGAAAACAATGATTTTTCCAGAATTGGAAAAAAAATTATTTCGGTGTCTTTTTACAACTATGATCAAAATACAATTTTTTAAATGAAATGTGTTCATAAAAAACAGATATTTAAATAAGATCATGTTGAATTTTTTGAAAATATGAATATTTTTTGTGTAATTTGACAAACAAAATAGCCCGCTCCGAATTGATTGCGCTTCGTCTTCGGTGTCTTCTTACAAGTACAATTGTAAAAATACATTTTTTAATGAAATGTGTTTATTAAAAATAGATCATAAAATAAGGACATGTTCAATTTTTTGAAAATATGAGTATTATTTGTGTAATTTGGTGACAAAAATAAACGCTCGTGATTTACTCTACGCTCTAATTTACTGCGCTTCGTGAACGTAATTCTAGAGAGATTCTTCGTAAGTGAGAATTTAAATATTATTTCATATTTCTTTGAATTTATAACAAAAGGTAAGAAACACACTTTAATCTTTTAGAAATTATTTAAAACCTATTTGAAATATATGAAATAAAAATTGCTAGCTTTTAGAGAATATCACATTGAAAGGCAACAATGAAATTCCGCGTCGCGATCGCGAATTTCTGTGATTTGTCTCACTATTATAACATTTGGGTGTATAAGGAGTTATGATCGTCAAATTTGTGTTCATATTTGCTTGAAAGTATTTAGAGTTTTACCAAATGCTGTACCACTTATGATGAGTAGACACTGGAACTTCATGCATTAAAAGAGTTAAAAGTATGCATCCGACCATGCATTTAAAATTCGCAATACATGCACGTAAGTAGGCAATATACGAGCTTAAAATTCAGAATATGCGGTAAACAAAAATATTTTATGAACAGCAGATAACATTTATTTACATAAATCTATTTTTACACAGGTACAAACCCGTATAATGAAGATATATTTTCAATGGTTATAATTAGGGAACGGAATTTATTGTAATAAAAATGCAAAGTATGTAGTACATACATATGTGCTTTATTTTTTCCAAAACATGTAAGAAAAATAGAAAACATGTAAAATAAAAATTCATATTGCGTTTAAAACTGTTCTCTAGAGACCTTTTCCGAGCATAAACGTCGCAGAGCAGTTCGTAACAAGGATTCGGGGTGGTTAAAGTAAGTTCCACCTCTTCAAAAGAAATTTTACACTAGACTTCACCACAAAGAGGAATAGAAGATTCGCCACTGAGAATTTTATTCGAAATATAAAATACGCTCATATTATATTGAGATATACAAATTTTCTCTCTACATTAATTTCTCGCAAAGATCTTAGCGTCCGGCTTGCTGGGTCAATGTGTCACGATATATTATAATCCTTATTACCTTTATAATGGATTATAGGATCCGCAGACTATACAGCGCTGCTGGGAATCTGAAATAGAATGATTCTAATTCCTAGTTCATTACTGTTTGGATTGACTAAATGAAAGATCACTTTTTTTTTTAAAGAACAAAATTTAACAAAGTTTATTGTTACCTTTTAGCAAACAATTTAGTTAATTTAATAAATGATTTTGATGTTAGGCCTTTGATCAAGTTATCTTTGAATTTTACAGTTTTATACCGCGGTTAACTTATCTATTCTTCGTTGATGTCCCTCGAAGACTTCTCAGTCGAAATATCTTGCGAGCTTGCCGTAGTCCAAAGTTCCAAGAAATCCTCTTCTGCTCCTATCCAAGATGGTGTCAAACTATCAAAATTATCAGTCCCGATTACGTCCTATGACATAGTCCCGAAACCTATAACTCGATTACCACTCCCGACAAAGTCCCAATTTATGCATCAATATTACTTCCACATGCAATATCTGCAATATCATTTACTGTCCTTAAAATTTCACGATCTGATAACCCGACTCTGACTATCTGCACTACACTCGCTCCCTCTCACGAACCTACGATCAGTTCAGCAACGCGATGCCGGTCAGAATGCATCTTCCTGCTTGATTCATCCGCGAAGCTTCGTATTAAACTCCCTTCTTTTTTTCCATAACGTTTGACCGTCCTTCTCTCACCCAGCCAATCCATGCGTTCGTTATATTTTGGTGTAGCTGATCTTTCGATCGTCTAAACTTCTTAATGCATATTCCACCATATAGTCTTCAAATAAATGTTAGTTTATTTTCATGTGACATATCGGTATGACACAATATTATGTTTACGAGGATCTGGTGTTCAAGTGAATATAATAGTACCGTGTAACCAGCGATGGATCGCGGAGGAGGGGGTTAAAGGCAATATACCCTTCCCCCAAATCGAAGAACGCAGTAAGACAGTTTTGCTGAAAAAAATATTAGTTAGTTTTCGATCCATTAATGAATATGCTGTTTGAAACATTAGCAAGAACGTGGTTGAAATTTCTTTTGTTCATAAAAATCCGCTCATCCCTTAATCAATGTACGCAATAAGCGGGGGAGGGTAAGTTTGACAAGTCATGGCGAAAATATGGTGGCCATAGAAGCGCAGCAGCATTACATTTTATTTGTAAGAAAGATTCCGAAACATAAATTGGAAACGCGCACCTGAAAAGTTCCGTTTCGACGTATAAATATAATAAAATGTAACGAAATATGTAGTAATAGGTAAAGTAAGTAAAAATATATAATTATATCGAAATATGTAAAATACAAATAGTTCTGATTCATTTAAAATATCTTGAAAACTCTAAAAATTATTATTCAGAGCAGATATCTAGTTCCTGTCAAAACATGTAATTACATGGAAATCCTTTCCCTAGTTATACTTGTAATAAACCAAACAGTTATTAAGCAACGAAAAAATCACTTCGACACACCTCCACGCTAAAACCTGGAATGGCCCTTAAATATGCAGCATGAATAAAAATTTATAGTTAATGAAAAAATCTCCCAAATATGCAATTACGCAAATTATGCATATTTTATTGTTTTGATATGCGCAATCAGTAAAAATATGCAATTGCATGAAGTTCTGCGGTCTAGTACAAAATGGATAAGTGATGCTATTATTACGTTACATGTGAAAGTATGAGCCAATACCTCTGTTAGCAATGAATTTTGCAACAGTTTTTTTACTTTCTCGCCCTTAAGAAGGTATTTCCTAACAAGAGAAAGTTATGTAATGCTGCGAGAAAAAACGTCGAATTATGGGCAGAAAATTTCTTATTGCCGGTCACTGGTAACAAGAATGTGGGCGGTTTAACCGTTCAGCCGATTTCTTCAAAATTGATATTTCTGAATATGTCTGATGCATGGTGGCTGTAGCCCCTGGTACACTTTAAAAATTTTCAAAAAAGACTATCTTTTTTGATAAAATTTTATTGTTGAATAGGGTGATTGATATTTGAGAGAATGGTACTAATCTACAGTAAAACTCTGAGATCTTGTGCAACACAGACGTTTCAAAATTCTTCGAATTCATCACATTGTCGTCGGTAAAGATGATTGTATGATGTTGATAATATTTTTATGAAAGGAAATAGATTGAAAGAAGGTAGTAAATTTTAACTTAGAACTAACACAATTGAGTGTTGTGAAATAACCTCTCTTTACGATATTTAATATTAGTCTTGATACTATTTACATAGAAATATACAATATTATGAAGTGATTATTTTCTCTGCTATTATCAATATTAGTATTCCTTCCGTTGCCTTCCAATGCTCATACATTTTCTCAATGTTAAACATTATTTTATTAATTTCACTTTCAATTTTAACCCTGGGTTTCGACGCAAAACATTTTACTCCTTACTTGTTGAATGTGGACATGTAATTCAGAATTACAGAATTACGATTCCTGGAAGTTGTATTGATTAAAACTAATTATTAAATTGATAGCAACTAATATAAACTATCAGCCTTTTCTTTTCTCAAAAAATAAAAATGTAACATTTATTCTAACATTCTTACAATTGGAATTGAGCTCATTAATGAAATGATAAACTTTTTCTGTGTACAACCATTAAGGTCCCGTGCACTTTTGAGTAAAGTTCGTAAGCCTACGCGCGATTGGATATCTTCAACCGACTTATTGAAAATTCCTCCCATCTACGGAGCTATGCTAATATAAATCCCTTCAAAACACGGAGTCTATTTAAATTCAAATTCCAAATTACAATAACAAAGATTACCATTATAATTTGATGCGAATTACCCCTTCGCCTTCTTATTCTGGACAATGCCAAGCTATCAAAACTAACCATAAGTTACCCACCTTACAATCATTTAACTAATAACCCAGTCTATGATGAAAAAAATATTCGCACCGCACCGATTGCTGTCGATGTGTTCAATTCGGTAGCTTTCGAGAGAATACTTACTTCAATCTTCCCAGACAGTCACGGCTTTCAATGCCCTCAATGCAATGCAATAATTTTTTTGGGAAAATGTCTGATATTGAATTTTGTGGCTGCCACCCCTTTTTTTATTTATTTATTTTACGTCAAAAAACAGTTGAAACTGCGTATGACGTGCTATGGGGAGAAGTGAATTCTGTGCACATTTTCAAAATTCTGTGATCCCTAAACTAAGTCATAAACTACATGAATTTTGAATATTAAAAAAAGCTCTCATGTAATAAAATATATTTTTAAGGATAAATAAGCAATAAATTTTGGGCTCTTATCCATTATGTCCTTCGTCAAGGAATAATAATTCCTGCCGCAACAACATGGAAACGATAATTTGAATAACTATATTTCCCAATGAATTCTAGAAGACGTGCACAGATAATGAAGTTACATTTATGTCCAGAAGCAAAACAAGGGGCCATCTCAGCATTTGCTCAATGGATCAAGGAAACTGGACGAAAAACCTGATCGAGATGGGGGTCATTGACCCGGAGGCTGCAGTACAATACTTGTTACAGATTGTTTATACACATTTATACAGTCCAAACGGTAAAGAATGCATTATGTATCATTGTTAAAATTAATGTTACTTTTCTTGTGATGCTCAGTATAGTCTCTAATTGTATAGAAACAGTTATGCAGCAGAAACGATTTCACTTGGGATTTAAACTTTTCTATTGAATTTAATCGTTTAATGTCATCTGGCAAAGTGTTGTAAAAGAATGTACATGTATTGTATGTGAATTTTTTGTAATGAGCTGTTGATGTAATGATACTGTCACCTGATGAATATGATTTCTACGTAAAGGGTTATAGTAATAGACTTCGGCATTTTCTGAAAATATATTCCCGCCCTTAAGCAAGTCATGTTTGACAAAAACCACTGATTCGTAAATCAACAGACAAGGTAATGGTAAAATTCCTATATTAATGAAGAGAGGCTTACATGAATCACGTGGATGGGATTTGGTTATTATTCGTACAATTCGTTTTTGTAATCTATAAGTCTGGGAGCTATAAGATGTTCTTCCCCAGAATATTATGCCATATCTCAGGTGGGAATGAACATTCGCGAAATATACACTACGAGCAGTATTAAGGCTGACTGAATTTGAAAGAATTCTGAACACGTAGCATAATGGATTTAATTTTGTGTTCAATTCATTTAAATGGACGTTCCATTTAAGGTTTGACTGAATTGAGAGACCTAAAAATTTTGTTGCCTTAACATCAGTCAATGGTACACCGTTCATTTTCAATGGAGCACAGAATTGTTTATTTGAAATGGAAAACTGCAATAAAACCGTTTTCTTTTCGTTTACAATTAATTTGTTATTTCGACACCAATTTGAAACATCTGATATTGTAACATTTACGGTTTCTTTATTGCAAAGGATGTTCGTATCATCCGCAAAGAGAACCGTTCTTCCGTTTCGAATCGTCGAGGACATATCGTTTACGTAAATTAGGAACAGAATAGGGCATAAAATCAATCCTTGAGGAACTCCACGTGCAATGGGCAAAGAGTAGGAAAGGTGCGTACGTAATGTTCCATCAATCCAGTAATGTATTTCCACTCTGAGATGGTTGTTTAAGGTACGAACATAACCAATCTAGAGCAATACCACGGATTCCATATGAAGGTAATTTTGAAAGTAAAATGTCATGATCAATGACGTCAAAGGCTTTTGAGAGATATAAAAATAATCCAATAGGTGCCTCGTTTTGATCCAATGATGAAGCGACATCTTTAAGAAAAGAAAATATAGCTGTTTCCGTTGATTTTGATTTTCTAAATCCATGTTGGCAATCTGAAAGTGCGGCGTGTTCACTGAGAAAGGTTTCCAATCGTACGTTAAAACGTCTCTAATATTTTTGAAAAAACTGATAGAAGAGAAATGGGCCGATAATTTTGAATTTCATTTTTGTTGCCTTTTTTGAAGAGCGGCTGAATTTTAGCTGTTTTGAAAATATCTGGAAACATTCCAGTGAATAAGGATGCATTAAATATGTGAGTTAACGGGTGTATAATGGCAAACGCACAGGTCTTTAACAAAGAATCCAATTCATCTAAACCGGACGAATATTTATTTTTTAGTTTACCAATTATTTTGAGAATTTCATAGGAAGATGTTTCGGAAACGAACATCGTGTCTAAAATTTTGGGTGAACGGTCTATTATTGAATTTTGTGGCTGAAGACCCTCAGTGAGATCGGCAGCAATTCTCGAAAAGTATTGGTTAAAGAGACTAGCCACCGTTGCCGGATCGTTCACATTTATATCGTTATAATTTAAAACATTCTCTACAAGGTTTTTAGTTGATTTGGTCGTATTTTTTATTATCTTCCTCATTGCTTTCGTTTTGTTATTTGAGTTTAAAATATCCTGATCGTTTTTCATGATTTTAGCCTGCTTTATGACTTTTCTTAACAATGATTTGTATTTCTAATGTAAAAAAAATCTTGAGATACATCATGACGTTTAGAAATGAAAGAAAGAATTCACTTGTTTTTACAAGATGTCCTAATCCCTTGTGTTATCCAAGAATTGCTTTCCCGTGAAGTATTTGATTTATTTTTTTTTTTTTGAAGAGGAAAGCAAGTGTTAAAATGAAATGAAAGAGTGAAAAAAAGGAATTATATTTGTCGTTTGTATCAACAGTATTATAAACCGCTTCCCATGACTCCTGCATCAAGTAATCAATGAATAATTTTATTTTACTTTTAGTAAACAATCTAGTCATACGTGTATTATTTATTGTGTCAGTGTTCGTATTTCTTATAATGGTAAGAATTTGTGCATCGTGGTCACTGTATCCTACATCTTTTGCTTCAACTTCATACCGAGTAGTAGTTTTGTTAATTATAATTTGATCAATTGCCATCATCGAATTTGGTGTGATCCATGTAGGTACATTAAATTGTAATGTCTAAATTGAAGGAATTAATTAAATTGAGAAACTTTTCTTTCTCGCAAGATTCGATCGAAAATCAATGTTAAAATCTTCGCATACAACAATGAATTCAAAAGAGCGATTGCTGACTGTGTTTTCTCCAGTTTTTTTAAGAACAAATTATAATCTGCAGCTCTCTTTGTTGGAGATCTGTAGATGCAAAGTAATATCACTTTTAGCGAAGTAATATGTACAACAGTATGTACCCTTAGTGAAATCCCAAGATGTACTCTTAGTGAGATCGGCAGCAATTCTCGAAAAGTATTGGTTAAAGAGACTAACCACTGTTGCCGGATCGTTCACATTTCTATCGTTAATTTTAAAGCAACATTTCTAGCAAGGTTTCTAGTTGATTGGGTCTTATTTTTTATTATATTATACATTGCTTTTGTTTTGTTAATTGAGTTCAAAATATCCTGATTGTTTTTTCATGATTTTAGCCTGCCTTATGGCTTTTCTTAACAATGATTTGTATTTTTAAAGTAGAGGAGGAAATATTTTTACGTTAATTTATTTCTTCGAGTTCAATTTTTACAAATTTTCAGTGTTTTGAATGAAATATATATTACATAGTTTTTTGGTAAGATGCAAGATTTAGGTTTTGAGGAAATACATCTTGTAGCTCCCAGACTTTTAGATTACAAAAAAGAATTGTACAAATAATAACCAAATCACCAACGGGATTATTGTAAGCCTCTCTTTCTTAATCTAGAAATTTGGCCATTACCTTGTCTGTTAATTTACGAATCAGTGGTTTTTGTCAAAAATGACTTGCTTAAGGACGGTAATATATTTTCAGAAAACGCCGATGTTTACAACTATAACACTCGACGTAGTAATCACAGTTATCAGGTGATCAGCTCATTCCAAAAATTCACATACAATACATGTACATTATTTTACACTTTGCCAGATGATTTTAAACGATTAAATTCGATAGAAAAGTTTAAATCGAAAGTAAAATCGTTTCTGCTGCATAACATTTTCCAAACGATTAGAGACTATACTGATCTTCGAAAAGGAAGTAACATTAATTTTAACAGTGGTATTTAATGGATATTTTATCATTTGGACTGTATAATCGTAAACAACCTGTAACAAGTATTGTACCGCAGCCTCTGGGTCAATGACCCACCTCGCGATCAGGATTTTCGTCCAGTTTCCAAGGACCTTTGAGCAATAAGCTGAGATGGTCCTTTATTTTACTTCTGGACATAAATGTAACTTCATTATCTGTACACGTCTTCTAGAATTCAGTGGGAAATATAGGTATTCGAATTATTGTTCTTCATGTTCTTTGTCGTGGCAGGAAATATTATTCCTTCACAAAGGTCATGATGAGAGATAGGAGCCTAAATTTATAGCTGATTTACCCTTGAAAATAGATTATATTACATCGGAACGAATATTTTTTTTAACAATCCTTCCAAAAAACGCTCATTTCTTTCTGTATTCAAAATTCAAGGAGTATAAGGCTTAGAGCAGGGATCACAGAATTATGAAAACGTGCACAGAATTCACTTCTCCCCGTAGCACGTCACACAGTTTTTAACTATTTTTGACGAAAAAATAAATAAAATTAAGAAAAATAAGTCAAAATTAATCTCTTACGCCGACGAAAATATTAATATTTTTTTTTTGTTTAACATGGATACTTTTCTACTCCTATATTCCTACATTTCATTGCAAATAAAATTATTGATACAGTCAGTGCTCCAATGAAGAATGTGTATAATCCTTACGTATTGGAAAAAATTATGTTTTCAGTTTCAAATCAGGAGGCAAAAATACATTAATATCACCGCCGCGAACTAAAATCCTTTAAAAACGTTTGAAACTTTGTAGTTGTTTTCAAAATAATTATTCTAAAATATCACATTATATAATTCAATTCATGTTCAGAGGACTTATCAAACAAGACCAATTGGCCTTTTTGATTAAAAACTAAGTACTGCAATTTTCTAATACGAATATAATACGTTTTACTTACTGAAAATTCCTATGTGTTATGTCCAAAAAATACACAAAAAATGGACAGTCAACAATATTTATAGTGCACTTCCGACAATTCCAGAGTTCCAACTCGTACCGATAGCAATATTTTTAACAATATAACTAGAAAGTGTAACAATTGTCGAAAGCAGACGTCGTTACCAGGAGATTTTCCAGTTTAATGCCATAGTCACTAAAGTCCAAGTCCCAACAAAGTTAAAGTTCAAGTTCCAACATCGGACATTGTCAGCGAAAGCAGAATTGCTATACACAACTTCCAATACTTCGAAACGCGCTCACAAAACAAGCCCATCTACGCGCGCGCGCCAACTTTGAATGCTTTTATACATCCATAACACAATTTTCTATAATTTTCGTTTAATTTTGACTTTTCATCCTGATAAAGGAGACCGACTGATGTTAGTCGTTAAAAGTCGGCCATGGAACACGTTTGTTATAATACTTTTTACGGAACTGATCTGAGTGTAGTCAAGTTGGGATTAGAATATCAAGGGAGATAAATATAGTTACTCCATCACTGCGTCGGCACTCCATCTTGATTCCTCTGAGATTTATCAGTCGGAGAGCAAGGAGCATCTGTGTGCGGCCGTCGACCGTCGGCTGCGCCCGCCCAGCCGTCGCCCTGCATTATTTCGACTTCCGAAGTACGGCGAGCGGGGCGCGGCCGACGTCAGGTGTCCGTGCCATGACGCGCGGGCGGGCAGCTCCACGACAGCAGCCCACCGGCAGCCACACTCTTCCTTTCCGCTGCGGCCGGCTGCTCTGATTGGTAATTTATCGTGGTTTCTTCGATCGATCCCATTCTAATGCCGGAGCAGTACCCTAACAAACGGGCCGCGGACCAACACGCGATCTTTCCAGCCTCTTCCTTGCCCTATCCTCACCCGTTACGTACACACACTTTCACTTACATACGCTACACTTCCACACATGTCGGGAGCCTAGAGCTTGCCCCTGCTGGTGGGAAATTCGTGATTGGGGGAAAACATCCAGTGGGGGAAGATCACCGCCACCTCCCTCCGTAAACATGAACTACACTTACGGGACCAACCACCACAGCCGTTCGCGAGCCCGGAAACAAAATAATCAATCAATAAAAATCTTCATGTTGCCCCTTCGCCTACTCCCAACCACCCGACTTACTCGCCGCCACTCCACTTTAAGTGTATTTGTCAAGCCGCCACACTGCTTGCTTGACACCACGCCCCCTATTCGTTATTACTTTTCAGTCCTGATCACCCCGCCACACTGCTTACTTCATACTTATTCACTATCACAGGCGTTTTCACTCAATTATTTCCCACCGATTCTCGGCCTACGTTAGCTTCTCGCTGCCAAGCTCCTTAACCATTGCTACGCTGCCAAATTCCTTGCTTGCCACACTGTCTACTTGCTGACACGTCGTCTGCTTGTTGCTATACTACCACATTACTTACTTACTCTCATACCGCACACACGCCGCCTCACCACTTGCCCCACCGCTACATAGGTTACTTGCCGCAACGCCACTTATTCACAGCTACTCCACATATTCATCACCACGTTATTTGACTGCTTACTTGCTGTCACTGTTCCCACTTACTACTACGACGCCTACTCGTCACCATAGCGCCACCCACCGCCACCGCCGCCACCGCCGCCACCGCCGCCACCCACCTCGCCTTTTCCGTATGCCACTCGCTACCACTCCACATACTCTGAACCACGCCGGCTGCTCGTCGACACAGCACTTTCTACGGGATGCAGCGCCTGCTCCACCCATCTTTTCAAATCCCCACCGTCTTCTTATGTAATCGCTTTGTACTTGTCTGTACACGTAATATCTGTATTACCTTCATCAGTCAATGTCCGTTTATAAGCAATTCATTTCACCACAATCCATTGCCATGTTTTGTTGCACCATGCTTCACCCACAGTCTAATTAATACAATTTTCACGATATACCAACCTATTAACTTTTTGGATCCCCCTTCTTCAATACATCTCTGTAGCAAATACATTTTCTGACACTGCCGCTCACAACAAGTTTTCTCACCGAACTATTTCCCCTTACAACGCTTCATACAAATCGCTTTTTACTGACCATCTGTGCCATCTACAAGTATAATTCTTCACTACATACATTTTTCCAGATGATTTTCAAAAGTACTGTGATATTTCGTGCATCATTGACCACGACAAGACCAACTAACGTCTGCAATTACAGTAATTACTTGCGACCACGCCCTACCCTCCGAATCCCTTTATAACTTAGTTTTTCCCATATCTCTAGCTCTCCTGATGCACCTTTATCTGCACATCTCTTGTTACCCCTCCTCGCCCGTCAGTTGCCGCTTCCTCGCCTGCCCGACAGCCCCGGCCCCGGCCCCGGCCCCGCCCCCTCGTGAATCATGTAGCGCCCTGCATAAGTCACCGCCCTCGGGCCGACCATTAGGCGGATTTGTTGTCATCACTGCGTAACGGCGCTTGCGCGCAGCGTGCTCCGGGGCAGGAAGGAGCCTGTCTCATGCAAAGTGAATTTTGAAGCAAATATGTAATCTGAATGCAGAGGGTACATTTTTCCGTTTAAAACACCTTCGCCTTCTCAAAGTTGTGATGTAAATCTAGTTGATTGCAATAGAAAAAATGCGGATGAACAAAACCCCACAAAAGAGTTTTCCAAAAGTGCCACGCACACTGCCCAAGAACTAAATACTCTCGTATTACACTGCAATAAATTAGATATTTTGACAAAAACAGTCTTCACAAACACTTCAATAACATAATATAGTATATACGTATTCACAGTGCAAAAGCTTTCTAGATAACAAGAATATCAAAAAAAGTTGCTATTCCAAAATGCAACATGTGCATAGCAATGATTCGGGCGCCCTGTGATCTTTTGTGTCTCGTAACGGCAGTTGTGTCGTAAGCAGTGATGTACTGACGACGCGAAATAAATAGGGACGCGTAATATGAGAAGATGCGAAATGTCAAGGTACAAATAAACATTCGCGTTTTTCTGTCAAAATCTAAATTTTTTAATTGTTTTTGGATTTTTCCGAGTTCCTGAGTATCTAATGAAACCATTTTACCTCGCATGGTCGGAAGCTGCATAGTTTAACTTTAATGATTGATTGAGCGATTGTTGGTGATTCCGGGCGCGTCAACTGCAAGGGTCATTAGTCCCGTGAGTGTAGTGCATGCTTTTTCCTCGGGAAGTAACAGTGGTCTTCCCCCGCTGGATGGCGAGATTCGACGCCGATCTACCGTCGGTTAGCAGGATTTTCTCCAAAAAGGTATCTCCCAACAACAGGGGACCAACCGACCCTGTCAGGAAAAGCTGTAAGCTCCCGAATGGTCTCCAATCATGTGTGGTAGTGTAGCGCATGTTAGTGTATGTGTGTGTAAGTAACGGGTGAGGATAGGAAAAGGAAGAGGAAGGAAATATCGCGCGCGGTCCGTGGCCCGTTTGTTAGGGTACTGCTCCGGCATACTACTGGTGTTGATCGGGGAAACCACTAAAAACTCAAGAGCATCGTGCCTCTAGAATTCTCTTTCAGACAGCGACTTAATTCGACCTAACTGACAAGCTAGTGTCGAAAATTCTGTCAACATCGGGTCTCGAACTTAGGACTTCCCGGCCATAGGCACTACAGTGACATCAGTTGATGCCTCGAGTCACGTCTCCCGGTTTGATTTCAATTTGTGTGCGCATGGAAATAAGTAATGTAAATGGCCCTACGTTTTTATTGTCCCGCAAAAATACCACTTGGGCAGTGAAAACATTGTCTTATGTATGAATAGTGCAAACCCCCTTGCGATGAAGAAAATAGAGTGGGCAACTGCCTAACAATGCCGAACGGCGCTTGGATACTTACTGGACGCTTGCTTACTCTACTTTGTCAATAGGAAAGCTCCTGTGAGTGTTAGTATTCCATTATTAATGTCCTTGATAAATTATAGTGCATATATATATATATATATATATATATATATATATATATATATATTCTAATACGCCCACCACCCTCACAAAACTCTCTGGGGCGAGCGTGGTCGAATGAATGCTCGATAAGCGAGCGTGATTTCAAGAGACAGGATCTTTCGGGTGCGAGAAAGCTCTGAACCTTTGACACATAAATCACAGAAAATATGGGTAATAATGATCATGTATTCAAATACTAAATTAAATCAATACACAAAGTACATCCGAATTAAACAAATAATCAATGAAATTAATATACCAATACACCCGAATTATAGAGCATATCACTTCGGATCGCTAAGTGACCTGACCTTTGTACAAAGTTTTACAAATGGTACCATTAGTTCGGCTGCCGAAACACAAATCAGAACCAACAAAATGTTATCACTTTCCCTTTTGAGCACCACTATTCTTTCTTTGCCCTTTCTCTCTGTCGTGCACGGGCATTTAAAAATGAATTTGACTGATTAGTTCTACCCACAATTGCTGCCCTCGGGCTACGTACACGGTACCAACACGCCCACCACCCCACCAAACACGTTACCAGAAACATGAAAGAAAGGAATTTGACCAAATAACATGGAAATCTACTGTAATACGTTCAATTTAAAATATAAAAAAGAATATTTACACATTCATCAAATAGTGGAACAACTTAATCTTTCCACAATATCACAGAATTAAGCTAGTTAGTTACACAACATTGCCGTAAAATTGTACAAGGTTTTGGCCTTTTGCAAAATCAAACAAGGTTTACTTTTAGCAGAATTTAAACCTCCACGAATTTGTTTAAAAAGCGACAGTCTTTCTACACTGAATTCTTACATGAACTACCACTACTACATGAACTAGCAAATTTGCCTTTCTCCACTTTCTTCGCACGAAAAGTCGCAAGTTTTTTTTTACCTTTACGGCGCTCTCCAGTTTGCTCGTGGCCGATCTTGGCACTCTCACCGCCCGGTGTCGCAGCGACGTCACTCCACCTTCTCTCGTACGCTTCGCCCGCCCGTCACGCGTTCGGTCAAACCAGGCTCTTCTCTCGTACGCTTCGCCCGTTCGTCACGCGTTCGGTCAAACCAGGCCCTTCTCTCGTACGCTTCGCCCGTTCGTCACGCGTTCGGTCAAACCAGGCCCTTCTCTCGTACGCTTCATCTACTCCCGGCTCCCCTCTTCTTCACTCTTCTTTTCGTCCTCGCATCGAACGTGTATGCCCGCGCTCCAAGTCTCTGGCGCGTTGCAAAATCGGATCTTTGCGTTACTACACTGGGCGTCGCAACTGCACTTCGGATGGCTGCAGCGCTTATACAGTCAGCCTCCACTGGATTTCACAAAACTGCCCTCTGCGCGAAATGAGCACTTTTGGAAAAAAACTTTCAGAGATCTTACTTCGCTCCGACCGCTTTCTGTCTAACGAGCTTGCTGCTGATTACTAATATGTTCGTATTGCAATCACACTCCTATACCAACTAATCCTCCACGCTCACACCACTCAATTATTCACTTTCACTACCAAATTCCTAGAGAACTTACGCGTTTACCTACGCTACCAGACTCATAGAACTAGTGCTTTCGCCCGCGTCGCCGGGTTAACAGCGAACCTTTTCGTCGTGCCTCGCGGTATTTATGAAATATGGCCTGGGGCAAGATGGCGTAGTTTGCGCCTGCCGCGCGTTTCGCTCCTTCCCGTCTGTCGGTGTCTTTGTGTGAGCAGTTGTGCCGATATGGGGGGGTGTATATTCCCATATCGTTACTATATATATATATATATATATATATATATATATATATATATATATAGATACAGACCTTAAGTATCACATTACCATGTGTTTTAATAAAAATAATGTATATTTCTTTGTAATATTAATGCATTCATTGTAAGCCATAAATGTGTGAATATTTCGCCAATGAAGACGTTGTGTCTAATGAAAAAAATACAGGATCGAAAATATTACGATTTGAATTAGAATTATAAACTGATGTTACTCATAAACTTATTCTTTGTTTTACTTTACAGTAATAAGTAAAATAGTATTGATTTTTCATATTTTGAAATTAATTACAAAATAAAGACCTTTTAAAAAAAATTAATCAAGTTAAAATTAATTAACAACGATACAATATTCATAGTTTTTAAAAACCGCAACCAATTAAAACTGCAGAATCATGGTTCTCAAAACTTTTTTTCACTTATTTCTTACTTGCATTACACGTAATACCATCAGGGCATTTGTGAGGAACTACTTTTTCCCAAATGGATATATAATCTACGCCTAAATAGTGCATCAATGGGTTCCAGTCTTCAGGCTGTAGGTTATCGAAGGGGGCGTACTCTTGGAAATAATATTCAGACAGCGAGTGACGAGCCCCATATTAGATTGAATAGCCGCAGTTTTCAGCTTGTACTGTCGTTTCCTAGTGCAAACAACTACCGTAGTATCCCTCACTTTACCGTTTGCCTCTATCACGCACCTCGCACTGGATTAACTTGATGTACGACTTAGCCCTGGGCCATTCCTCCATTCAGTTGTATTTTTTGTTTCCCTCTCCTTTGGTATCCTAACGTGTCATAATTTCTATAGTATTGCGATATTGTGTCTGCTATCCTTTTATACGGACTTACTTTTCCTTTTATCTCGCACTATATACTTTTATGTTTTCGTTTCTATGACATTTTCAATCACAGTATTAACATTCATTTGAAATTTTTGTTCATCATATTCGACTCGCTTTTATGTTTACATTTTAAGTCCCCGCGAATGTAGTACATATTACTTTTTTCTTTCTATTTACTTCTTTGTAAGCTTCTACACACTCACTCGTATTCTTCTTCCAAAACTACCTCTTCTCCCTTTATCTTTTTCTCGTTCTTTCCCTCCCTTCTTTCCCCCCCCCCTCTCTCTCCCACTCTCTCTCCACTCTCTCTCGCTCTCTCTCTTGCCACCTCTCTCTTCCTCTATTTCTCTCTCTCCCTACTCCCAGGGATTGCATCACTCTTGAATATTCCCTTTAATGTGTGTTCCTTGTCCCCAGATCACTCTCAGCGACGCTATCACGAAACTATGGAACTTTACTGCGCCTGCTATCTGCACAGCTTGCGATACAGGCCTGTCACTAACTCTGAAACTGTTGTGCTGAAGTACCGCGTGTTAGATCTCAGAGCTCGGATCGAAGGATTACACCCATTTCTCCCTACATCTACTCGCGCGCCACATCTCCCACAAAATATTTATTAATAGATGTATCTAATCATGGCGTAATATTAATGATCTAATAATGATCATAATGATGAGAAATATTTTTTATTACGTGCAGTAGGAAGGAGTTACTTTGTAATACAGCATGTAACAAAAATATATTTTACTAATCTACATATTTAAAACACTGAGGAATTTTGTTTGGAAAGAAGTTTGATAATTCTTCTCTATCAAATTTCAAAATTTATTCTTTAAATGAAAAGTGAGGAGTCCTAGATCACTTCCTCTTATTAATCTATTTTATAGTATAAACAATAAATGTTAATTATATTTTAAAAATAATAGAAAAAAGCTTACCTGCTTTGTCATTTCTCCATTATGTAGTTTTGTTGAGCGAGTAGCAAACAATTTTTAATGGTTATAATTATAGATCAGTGATTAAGTTCGACGTTAAGCTTTGTTGGATAGTAGGATTTCTTGCAGAAGTCCACTACAACATAAAAGAAAATATCTTGAAAAAATAAACATTTCAACTACATTTTCAGAAACATGCGTAATTATGTTTTTACAATGAATAAATTGCATTGTTCCAGAATTTGTAAATATCTCTCATTTCGTCAGAGTTAAAGAATATGTTCGGCAAGGTATGAATCAATAATTTTCGAGTTTCTTTTATTTTCCGTGTATTGAATATGTAGAATTTTTCCGTTGTAATTTTTCTACAGATTTTACTTTCTCGTATACGTACGTATATTCGGAGTAATCTTCTATATCTATATCTATACTAATATATAAAGACAGAAGTGCGTTGTCTTCCAACGCGGTAATCTCTGAATCTACTGAACCAATGCCGATTAAACTTTTGTGCTAACTTCCTTTAAAGGTCTGGAGTACTGTAGGCTATGATTTACAACCATAAACCGTAATATATTAACAAAATAATTACTTTTCTCAACATTTTTGGCATAGCTTTACATCATAGATTCAAGAGCGCATCAATGTCAATAGTTTAGCTGTGCGCCACCAGAGGATGACGTCTGAGATCTACTACTGGTTTCATCAATGTCCAGAATTATTACGAGATTCATTGGGCTTTGAATAAGGTTATGTAATGTCCCTGTATGAACGGTGGTGATTTGTTAGTTCTGAACATTGGTGGAATATTTGGAAGAAATCGGTAACTAAAGTGGTAAAGATGACAAGGTACATGCATTATCCTTAATCCGTGGTATGTACAAAGTGACTTTAAAACATTGGAGTTTGAATTTGTACAGAAATTGAGGTAGGTTGAGACAGTGCAATGTAAATAATATACTATAGTACAGAATATACAGTAATCTACAATGTATTATATGTAGATATCGTATATATTCTAAACAACCTCTTCTTTTACAGAAATTTGTAAACATTGAATTTCTTGAAACAATGCGAGTGTCAAGTGTCAAAACAGATTATACAAGTGCGAATAGATGGACAGTCTATAAACGTTTTGAAACGGCTATTAAGAGAAGTGCGACTTGCTGAAGTACTCACTCGCACTATTGAAAATAATACTGCAAGGAGGGATGCAAATGTAAATAATTCTCTACGTAGTAGGGTTGCTTTTCAATAGCACTCACAGTTTGACTATTTACACAGTTCTCATGTTCAATTTGGTAAAATGTAAAATGTTTGTATGTTTTGGTTTCATCCAGTTGATTTTTTTCTTCATTATGTGCAGAAGATTAGTGCAGTAGTATGTGATTAAGCAATGATCACTTACATATTGAGAATAATCTGTGGTATTATTTTGCATTGCAATTGCTCCCAACGCATGAATTGGTTTCTGTTATTCACATTTCAAGATCCTTAATATATAGCACTTCAGATCAAATAATGAAGCTAATATGGTTTTGTTCAGAAGATTGTCAATTTAGTGTGTACCAATTATGTACATGTTGATGGATCAGTATTGTTCTCATGTTTCAATGTTATGATTAATTGATTTACATAAAAAAATTATTCTACACGTAGTTTAAACTTATATATATATATATATATATATATATATATATATATATATATTAATATATAATTATAAATACTGGCAATTACGTTCAATATTGATACTTTCATTTACTTTTATTATTATGATTCGTCAATTACGTTTTGACATATACTTTCTTATTCCATATCTATCTTCTAGCGGCTCCGTGCGAAAACTCTGGCATGTTAAACTTCGCTTGAAACAGTCAGTCCCTTCAAGGTCACGCTTTGACAGATCAATTTCAAATATTTGTTTATGAATACAAGAGAAGACAAAATATAAAAAAGAGTAAGTTTTACAATGTGACAATTTATTGACAGTATTGGAAGTAATATGTGAAACTCCACAAAAAATATACATGAGTCTACAAGTATTTTATTCTGTAGTTTAGAATTGTTTATTGTTTTTAGTTATAAAGTGAAGAAAGTTTAGGAGCTGGAAGCCCAAATAAGAAAAATATAATTTTTTGTGAAAAAGTGAGCGAGGTAGACCGGAAATTTTCAAATGGGGGTGAAGAGAAGACAGGGCTATCGAAGCATGGCCGTGCAGAGCATGGCAGGGAGGAGCAGGGCAGAGAAGGGATGCAACAGAAGAGATAGTAGGCCCCACCGCAGGGTATGAAAAAATGGAATTCCTCTCCCTGACTAATAATTTACTATAAACCCGAGCAACGCTGGGTAACGAATTGCAAAAAATTAATATCGCAAGCGTACAACAGTGATGACAGAGATTTTGTCTTAAATTAAATTTTTTCCAAATAAGTGGACGCCATTAGATGAGATATTGTGGTATTTTTAAACGTTCATTGCAACTGTATTTTCGTATCATTGAGAATGGTTCACATACAACCAAAAGGTTTTGAAACTGAATTTTTCATTAGATTATGTGATTTGTTATATGCATTAAGATGCACGTATTGGGCACAGAATCAACCAAAGCATTTTTGGCACCCATCTCGCACAATGTTTCGAATATCCAAGCTGTTTAGCGACAATTCTGTAAATTGAGGTTCGACCAACATTTGGAAATTCATTAGCCTGACCACTAATCGTCAATCGCTGGTCACTTCGAAGTTTTTGGTTCACTTAATCAACGATGTCGTCCAAATACTGTGCATGTCACAGCACTGTTCATCGTGCACATTTGTGCGGCCTTTTCTAAATACTCGACACCATTTTCGAACTTGTTTGTCACTTATCATATCAGGTCCATACACTAGGCATAACTCAAGATGGATTTCAGCAAGATCTTTTGTCAGCAAAATTCTAATCCCATCGCACACTTGACCACTGGTGGGATCTAGAGTTGTTTCGTCCAATGCGATCTGCTCTCGCCGTCTGGCAAATGACTACTGAATCAAACCAACATACAGTGCAGCAGTTTCCTAAAGAGTTGGAAGACAGCGCTGCTTCCGTGAAACTTTATTCAGGCCTACTATCTGTTAAATATTGGACACTCGGCCTTAGTTTAGGAATATACCTCGTATTTTAGCTTTGATATATATTAAAAGCGCACTATCAACTCATTGTTAATAAATATAGAAGCCGAAGTAGTTCCCTTACACTTGGAATAGTCCACTTCTTCAGACATTTTTCTAACAACCTACACGCACGGAAAGCGGATGGTGATGAGACCTTTCGAAATAGCTGACTCATTCTTTACTACCAATGACACGAGTTTCATCTCAATTTTGTACAGGTAATCTCAACTTAACCTATTCTCTTTTCTTATTTTACTGTAATTTGCAAATGCAGTACAATTCGGTTGACGTGCGACCACAGAAAATATTTAGCCGATCTGGTGGCCGAGATCGCTAATGCAGTAGTGTCGTAACGATTTCGGACTGAAAGGTCGCAGGTTCGAGTCCCACCTCGGGCTTGGTTGTATTTGTGTTCGTCCTGTCGCCCCTCATCATCACCACATCGTTTCATCTTCATAGTTACCATACCGTTAACTCAAATAGTGATCGCTAATGACCTAAATGTTCATGCGACCTTAACCAAAAAATCATATATTTCAGGGAAGGTCAACTTCACTTCGTATTCCCATATATATTTATGAAAAAAAAATTGTTAACTTGAAATGAAAAATGACCGAGTCCTTATACGAATACTCATACTGGGCTCACTGCTTTGGATGCGATGAGATCTGAAGGTGGTTAAATGTTATGATGAGGGGCCACGGTCCCTGACCCCACGGCGTGCCACGTGCGCAGCTCGCCCCACTGGTTGCCCCCCCGCGGCAGTTAATCGCGTTGAGCGAAGCCCCATCCGGAGACGTCACCCTCCATTTCCTCAACGCCGCGCGGCTCTGCCTCTTGCGATTTGGATTCCTGCGCTGCGTACGAACAACGCTTTGTACAGTACAATTAGTAACTAATGCATAAATATTATTTTAAAATAATTATATTCATTTTCAGTGCTCAGTACGGTATATGATGTATAGAAATAGTTATGCAGTAGAAAAGATACTGGGCATTTCACATTGTGTATCGATTTAATTGTTGCATGGCAATGTAAAGTAAAATAGTGTACACACGTGCATAAGTAATTTTCCGAACACCATAAGATTTTTCACGTTTAAATTGACCACACGAAATAACTTAGTAATTGCTCAACCTTTAAAGGTGTTCCCTCATAAGAGTTTATATTTATATTATTATGCTTCTATACTTCTATTCTACGTTTCATGCGAAAAGAATGTTATGTCCAAAAATAGCGAAAATGAGATTTTGTTTTAGGGATATGTAAAAAAGTTTATTTTAACTTTCTCGTATACGTACGGAGTAATATAGAGAAATTTATGTAATGCTGCGGTAAATTGACTTCGAGATTTCAACAGATATACACGTTTTGGGGTCACCCAATAACGAAAAAAATATTTTTTTTTTCAAAATGTCCGTCCGTCTGTTCATCTGTCTCTCTGTCTGTCCGTCAGTCACTGAATACTACTAGGGCCTAAACCACCCGATAGATCTTTTCCAAATTGAAGAAATCCCGGTTGATCTGGCTGTAGTTCAAGCTTTGAAAATTTGAAAAACATTCTTTACAATTTGGAGGCCACCTACGCCACTTTTATGAGTGCATTTTACTCTGTTCTTACAAGAAATTTAAAGAAAAAATTTGGAGCCGTTTTTGAGAAAGTTTTGAAAATGTTCGGGGGGCTTCGTGTAAATTACCCCCAATTTTTGAAGAATGTTTTTCAAAATTTCATAGTTTCAACTAGATCCAGATGGATAGGGGTTTATTCAATTTTGAAAACATCGTGCGTGTGGTTTAAGCGCTGGGTTTGTTCACAAACGACAGAGGGACGGACGTTTTGAAAAAAACTTTTTCGGTATCAGGGGACCTCAAAACGTGTATTTCCAGTGAAATCTCGAAATCGATTTTCCGCAGCATTACATTACTTTCTCTATACTATGTATATAACTCCCATATATATGTATGTATACGAGAAAGTAACTAGAGGTGTTTCAGAATGGCACAGACTTTCTCGTTTACTACGAGTTTTCTAATTACCTTGGTGTTGACTGGCTTGAAGATCTTGCTCCATTCTCTGGCCTGCTGTCATCTATCGTTGCCCAAAGTACATTTTTTTGCCATTTTCTCAACTTTTTGTTTTCCTAGTTGTACAACCGAATTATTACTTCAAGAATATTAAAGAAGAGTAAAAACTCGTCCAAAATAGAAATTTTCATTGAAAACATTGAAGCCGTTTTTAAAAAAATACGATTAAGCATTATCTGAAATGCGAAATTAGGAATTCTTTTTCACAGGAACCCATTGAGGTTTCGAAAAACTTCATTTAAAGTCATGTTAATTCCACTCACAAATTTCCACTCACAAATATAATAATCCATACTGAAATATACCCATTCATATACCCGTCTTGCTCCCCTCGAATTCCTGTAACCTGTTTCCGAATTTCTAATAAATATATGGGCGCCAGGAAATGGTTACGAGAATGAGCTCCCAAATTATATTTACTTATAACTCCGTTGCTGACTCAGTCGGCGGGTTCTTTACCGAAATAATCGTGAATACTTACGATTACTTAATTCGCCCTCATACGGAGAAGCGTGGAATCGGAAATGCCAAATTTAAATATCCTACTGGATTGCACGTGACTGCAAATGATAATCAGCTTTCATCAATAGAAAATAACAAATTTATTTATTGATTTGTCATGACCTTTACTATAGCGCTATAGAACCTGATATCCATGAGAATCTTGAGCGCTGGCCTGGTAAAGGATGTCTTCCCGTAGACTTCAGCAATGGGCCTCGTACAATCTTGTTTCTTGCTACCGACCAAATCCGTATCTTGTCGTTTCTTCTCATAATCCACTATGTACACTGTTCATCCATTGGCTTTCCATCCCCATTCACCTGCTTGAATTGCTACAAGTTCTAATACTCCTTATTGTTCATTACCTAAGCAAAATCTTAAGTGCTGTAAAAATATTAGCATATAAGTTCACCAAGTTATCATCGGGTTCCTATCATCGGAGACGAAGTTCGATTATCATTGTCCGCTTAGTAAAATTTATGTCCCACTTTTGGTATTCACTGTTCACTTTGTATAACAATTTCTGAGTTCTATCTTTTTAATACTAACGACGACAAATCACTACGTCCGAACTCGCGTAAATTTTCTATGTTCAAGTAAACTGCTATATATCTAGCACCCTGATCCGATCGCTATCGTGTCGAGAGCTCGAATCAATCTTCTTTTATCCTACTTCAACATTTCAACTTTCTCTTGTTTTACTCTCTTGTTTAAAACAAAATTATGCGATCTACCTCGCGGCGTCATCTACGTAATTATTTTTGACCAATAACTTACGAATGCTACTTATCGTCCGCATTTGAACTAATGGGCATTGTTTATATGTTTCACTCCGGTACCACGACAACCAGCGTCTTTTTGCTAATAACGTGTTATTTTTAATGAAATTCGCTGAATTTCATATTGGTGACAATCTGGTATGTCACAATACAAATCGATGGAAATGTCCATATTAACGGTGTGAGAGGTATTTCAAAATAAATACATTTGTGTAGTTTTTGAAAAAACAAATGAGTACACCAACATGAACTTTACGTCATATTAAACCGTGCACATAGCACTCTCTATTGGAAAAATTTGATGAAAAAAATTGTATATATGTGTGTCAGATTCAGCAGTAGTAATGGAACAAATAATCATAATGCAAATCAGTTATTGGTTATTGAACAAATTATGAGAATCACACGTTACTCTATTGTTCCCATTTTAGAAAACAAGTCATATTTTGGTGTACATTCTGTAAAGAATCGTGTCACATGATTTGCAAGATTTCATACGTGTGATAAGAATAATTTGAAAATGAGAAGGATCACGCGCGAGTTTATTAGATAAATCCCATGTATGTTTTTTATGCACTACGAAACGCTACTACAACAAGTTTCATACTTGAAAGAAACCAGTGTTGCTACAACAATACACACTTTCCTGCATTATTTCTAAATTTGCAATTTTCCAAAAATTACAGAGTTTGTCGAAAATTAGTGCCGCACCATTCTTTTAATCGTTCATTCTTCTTTCCATGAAAAACATTTTGAAGAATATTTTGGAGCGGTTTTTGAGAAAATGTTTCTTTTATCAATTGCATAAATTTCAAGCCCCAGTTACGCGAAAACTACCCTTTTCTGCCAAAAAATTGGAGATGAACTTTTCATAGAGCTGATTTTTTAGAACAGTTTTTGACTAAGGTTAAAATCTGTCTTCAATTTGGTAGTTTGGAAATGTAAACTATTTGCAATTTTCGGACATGCAGAGAATTTAGCGAAAATGGGACTAGTAACATAGTTTTTACCTTTCCTTGACACATACGACGAGAAAATTTAAAGAAAAATTATTGGTGCCGTTTTAGACAATAAAATGTTTTAAAAATGTTAAAATTCCTTCTATTTCGCGCAAAATTACATGAAAACAACTCATATTTTCGAAAAATGGTGCATGACTATTTCAAAATCTGTCTTTAAAGAACAGTTTTCATTCAGGGAAAAAATTCTTCTTCGGTATTAAAATTGTAGGAGAACGTCCAAAAACAATTGAACTTTTGAAATTTTCAAAAATTGTGGAATTTCAACGAACATGAGACCTGCACTATTCTCTTCAGCGTTCTTTGGTGGAATTTTTGAGAAAATGTATTAATATTTTTGAATCTTCATATAGAGATGACTCAAAAAATCAAAATATCCTATTGAAATTCCCAAAGCCTTGAGTGCGTTCCGATCGATACAGGAAAAACATTTTTTAAGACAATCTGAAAGGTTTAGGGGCTAGCGTTGAACACAGATGGACGGCCTGGACGTTGAACACAGAGGCGTTTTTGCTGTCTATCAATTTTTCGATATCAAGAACCCACAAAACATGGACTGACTACACCATGGGCTACTATGTATAGTATTTATTTATTTATTTATTTATTTTACGTCAAAAAACAGTTCAAACTGCGTATGACGTGCTATGGGGAAAAATGAATTGTGTGCACATTTTCAAAATTCTGTGATCCCTACACTAAGTCATATACTACTTTAAATAATAATAATAATAATAATAATAATAATAATAATAATAAATAAAAAGTAATAAAATCTATTTTCAAGGATAAATAAGCAATAAATCTTATCCATGTTGTCCTTCGGAATAATACTTCCTGCCGCGACAACATAGCAACGATAATTTGAATAATTGTATTTCCCACTGAATTCTAGAAGACGTGCACAGAAAATGAAGTTACATTTATGTCCAGAAGCAAAACAAGGGGCCATCTCAGCATTTGCTCAATGGATCAGGGAAACTGGACGAAAAACCTGATCGAGATGGGGGTCATTGACCCGGAGGCTGCAGTACAATACTTGTTACAGGTTGTTTATACACATTTATACAGTCCAAATGGTAAATAATGCATTATGTATCATTGTTAAAATTAATGTTACTTTTCTTGTGATGCTCAGTATAGTCTCTAATTGTATAGAAACAGTTATGCAGCAGAAACGATTTCACTTGGGATTTAAACTTTTCTATCGAATTTAATCGTTTAATGTCGTCTGGCAAAGTGTTGTAAAATAATGTACATGTATTGTATGTGAATTTTTTGTATTGAGTGACTGGACGAATCCAATTTTTCGTTACCAGGCACGGCAATAAGAGATTTTTCTGCCGAAAATTCGCCGTTTTCTGGCGAGTACATAACCTTTTCTTCTTACAAAGTATGTGCGAGAAAGTAAAAACGTTATTTGTAAAGAAATTATTGCAATAATGTACAGTGACTGGCAGTAAGTTACCCATTAATTCTACATGGAATTTAAGTACGTACCTACTATTGGCGTGGAGTAACAAAATATTTATGGCGTAGCCTTCCTGTCGCACGACGTCAGCTATGTCGTGAGCAGTAACGCACTGAGTGTGAGAGTTCCTTCGCTTTGAGCAGTAAGAGAACAGGCAGAACACCAATAAAATTTTTGCATTTTCTATTAAAATGTTCATTTTTTTCCATTTCCCCCGAGTTTCTGGGGCACGATTAGACACACTTACAAAACCGGACGCTGCATCCTTTCTTTTCAATTTTTCGCGAATTGGAAATTATTACTGGAGATGATGTGTAGATAGCATCGTGTTGTGATGTAAAATGTTATAAATTGGATTGTATAGAATTAATAATTGTATAGAATACTAGAAATTGTACGTCGAAAATTTGAGTATAGCTAGTCAGTATCTCTGTATATACGCGTTGGAGGATAATTGTGTCTTTGAATAGTTTTATTATTCCGACACGTTCTAATTTTCTTTTTCCGAAGCTTTACTGTCAACGCCTTTTTTCGTGATATTTCTGTACAGACGTATGCAAGTTGTAAAGTGGAGAGGTACCCAACATGTCATGTCTATCTGGAGTGGGAAGGGATCACGTTTACTACCCGTTCTACGTTCTATTGAGCACTCCACCGACATTCGCCTGGAAGAAGTCAAGGAACCACAAAATCTAAATATTCGAGCAGTTGGCCTATCAAGTCGATCCCGGAATGAACCACAAACGCGCTGGTGTTGATGAACACCAGCCAATCAAGCAACAGGTACCCAAGCTCATTCAGTCTTTGCTATTCTCAATCTATCGCATCCTAAATAAAAGATACGCAAAACATTCACTTATTTTAATAATATTGAACACGCCATTTTTAAACTATATTTCGAAAAACAAATTGCATTAAGAAACAAACCGACATTTTCAATATATTGTAGATGGTAGAGGTAGATGGTCGAAAAGAATTTTAAAAAATGGAACTTGGGCCACTTTATAAGCGTACGTTGCTCTATTTCAACATTCTTATTGGACAAAAAATTGGAGATATTTTTGAAAATGAATTCAACATTTTAAAAATTCAATTCAAAGGGGGTCATGACGGTTATCATGCATTATTCCGAATTATTTTTCCCAACGGGCCACTATGGGAGGAAAGCGCTCTGTCCTTGGCCAAAAGTCATAACTCGGTTATCTGAAGAGCAAATTGCCTGATTTTTGGTGCATATATAGACCTAAAGAATATAATACACTTACCAAATTACCTGTTGCATAATTTCAAGATGGCGGCTCATATATACGTACTGTCTTTAGATAGGAAAAGGAAGGAATTAAAAATTCGCATGAAAACTTTTATAATGAAATTATTCAACTGTATTTTCATTTAACAACAGTTCTTATTGTTGTGAAATAATAGACATCATTCCTACTATTAATAGTAAGTTCACTCTGATTACTAGAAAGAATCTATTCCATAGCATCCTTATCCGATACTTACTCAGTTGCTTCATGTGAACGTGATTCTGGTGCAGGGCAAATAAGCATTTTAATTACTTCAAGTTGAAGTTCCTTTTTCTTATTATTTTGAACTTTTTCTGGAGGCTGACAGTCGAAATGATGGGATCCGATGTTTCCAAGCTGTGTTGAACACGTCTGTTTTGCTGTGAATTCTGCTGTCTTTCCTAGCGTGACTCTCTCTTTCCTTTTCATACTACTGTATTTCTGGGTTTTGAAGCTTCTTCTCTCAGGCATCCAAGTGTCAAAATACTATACTGAAGTATGTGTTTTCTATTAACAATAACTTTATTAACACTTACAGTCATTGGAAACCAATCATAAGAGTTTTCTGCATACTTTATAAGTCTCCGTACAATATTTGCCAAATAATTCAGGGTCAATGCTTTATTGACATGACATGGCTATCAGGAAATTCTAAATCTGTGAATTAGGTCTTCATTAACACCAGTAATTCGTGAAAAAACTGCAGGCTATGAGAAAGCGCGTCGTGCAATATTTTCGTCACTATACGAACCACAACCATTATCTTTCACCTTATCCACATGAAGATGCATTTTTCTCAAAACAATTTTTGAATTGCTTCTTTTCGTCTTAGCAACAAACATTTATTTACATCACCTCTGACTCGCCATACTTTTAAATCTATTCTATAAGCTATTTGCAGAATACATTCAAAAAGCTTAATCCAAAGATGTAGGGGTCTTACCCCAAATTGTAAAGTACCAGACTTAGGCAAAAATTTGGGGGCGTCAAATTCTGTCGCATACTTTACTTGAATAGTTTTGCGCCACAAATTGGGCAGGTTTGACTAAATCTGTTTCCTATTTTTATATTTAAAATTTTACCATCAATTAATATAGAACAAATGAAACCTTCATAGTCTGACCATTGCTAAGCACAATTTTCACTTCACTGAGTTCGTGAATTTCTTTCTCGATGTTTAATTTTTCTGGAGAATATTCTTGCTGGTTTCCTTTGTATATTCCAATTTTATTTCTCTGCAGAACCTGACTGACTGAGGTGTCTGATTGTTCCATAGAATGCTATTTGGACTTACCAGGCGCAAGGGTATGAGTTGTGGCAAATACCGTCGATTCCAAGGACTCAGAAAGTAAAGAAGAAATTTGCCTATAGAGACTTTGTCCGGAGCTCCCATCAAAGCCGTAACTGCAAATTAGTTGTGCATTACATACTGTTGTATCAGTTAACATTGTTTGGTGAATAATCACATCATCTTGGAGAATAACTATTCTCCTTGCGGTATGATTTAACAGGGACTGTAAGGGGACTCTAGCTACACTATCTGTGACATGTAAGTCTAAAGGTCTGCATGTTGCTTTCGCTCTTTTCACTTTTTCGTGTGATGGAAAAATATTTGCATTGTGGGTTTTAGATAGTAGCTTTGTGTTTATATACTGTAGCGTGCTCAAATTGTTATCTAGCAAATAGCATAATGCCTCCTCTTCGGATAATGCAACTGGTAGATTCTTGTTTTGGAAATTGCATAATAGTTCTTTTTTTTTAATTTTAGATGGTCTGATTGGAGTTTCAGTGAATTGATCCAGAACAACAGCTATATCTCTCTTCCCCGAAGCTCGAGCTGACATGCTTGCAGCTTTCACCATTAAATCTGCCTGATAGTCGTTTTCGAAGGACAATTTTGCAGCAACTCTTCGTTGGGATCTCTCAGATTTCTCATCGTAGGAACGAACAGGTCGCCCTGTTCAAGATTTGCTTTCATGTGATTCATTCGATTTGCTCTGTGGGCTCACGAAATCCCCAGAAAGCCATTGAGAAATTTTTGATAAGAACGTCTTTAGAGTTCGGTGACCTTCCTGCCATCATCTATTAAGTTTGTGGCAAAAATCTTTTGTTTTTATCCTCAAATACTTTAAAAGATCTTCAGACATTATTACCATAACATCTACTCACAATATAATCGAGAACTGCACATTCTTGCCGCTTTTTGTTTATCTCCGATGAATACCACACAATGAATAGGTCTTTTCGATTGATATGACACACATCTGAAAAGACGCAAATTCTGTATAAGGCGGCAGGTAGCGGCAGCTAAAATTATGTCAAACATTATCTCCTTGAGTTAAATGATACTTTAGAAATAGATATAGCGCAGCAAACAGCAGCATATTAGTTATAAGTCAATGTAAACATGAACATAACATAAAATATGAAAACTGTTACAGGATATGTTTAAGGCACGAATATTCCGCGTTGTGAATAACTACCTCTACTTTTCTTATTAGAAGTAATAAAGCTTACTTTCATTGTGAGTACCCATACTTCGACTACAATACCAACTCCGAAATACTGCTACAAGAAACAAAATATTCTGTACTATCAAGCGTAAGGCACTCACGCCTTACAACTTGTTTACAGAAGTTCCAACTTTCAGTACCTTGTACGTAAAACCAGGACAACCAGCTTGAGTAATAATAGCGAATCATGATGCTTTGATTATATTAGAATACTATTCTAATATATTAATAATATACTAATTATATTCATGTTAATTTGTGATATGTTACAACTTATTTTTCGACTTTTGGCCAAGAATTATTCCATTTTATCCCAATGTGCGGGCCATGAAATCGGTCAGATTTATTGGGGAATATAAACTTTGGTGAAAATTCTGAGTACGGTTTAGGCACTAGTGTTCTTCATAGGCGGAAAGACTGATGGCCGGATGGACGATGGGCTGACACATGGACGGACGGACAGTCTGACGGTCAGACGGACGGATGAACGTCCGGACAGACGGGCGGGCAGACGAACGGAGAGACAGAGACCATACGGAGCAGCAGACGGATGAACGGACGGACATACGGATGGCCAGACGAACGGCCACAGAGAAGGGCGGACTGATGGACGGAAGATCGGACTGATGGACAGGCAGATGGACTGACGGTGTGAGAAACGGACTGACAGACGGACTAAGATTAAAAAAGTTATCAGAATCATTCAGAAAAGAATCAGAACCATTCGTTATCAGAAATCTCGAAAACGTGCATTTCCGACAAAATCTCGACATTGATTTTTTTGCAGTATTACCTAACTTTACGTGTACTCCACCTACTAGAAAATGAAAAGCGGCCCCGAGCCAGGATCCTGGCGTTGTGCAGGCGCGGGCGGCGCGTCGCTCTCAGGCGCCGGGAGCGGAGCCGCGTCCCTGGGCGATCTACCAATTGGGCGACGGCCCCCGCGCGCGCGTGTCCGTCGCGCCTCGTCGCCGCGACTGGCATATTGATCGCCCCGCCCCGCCACCCCCCGCCCCGCCCCACACCCCGCCCCGCCCCACACCCCGCCCCGCCCCACACCCCGCCCCGCCCCGCCACGCCACGCCCCGCCCCGCCTCGCCCCGCCCCGCCTCGCCACGCCACGCCACGCCACGCCCCGCCACGCCACGCCACGCCTCGCCCTGCCCCTCCCCGCCCCGCCCCACCACGCCACGCCACGCCCCGCGCGCGCCACGCGGCGGCTCCCGTGCTCCTTCGCCTGCGACCGCTGCCGGGCGGCAACGGGAGATCCTCTCGGGTGTGGTGACGTATTGCCTCCAAAGAATTGTGTAAACCAGTGACCTGCAGCAGCAGAAATGCTGCGGAACGAAACCACACAAAATGTAGAATGCACACTCCTCAAAAACAAGAAATAAAATACTTTCATGTTGCACTGCAGTATGTTAAATACTTTAACCTAAAAAATATGTTTCGAATACTGCTTAATTATTTGAATAACATAATGTAGTATATATGTACATTATATTATGTACTATACTATATTGTGTGTAATATTCCCTATCACAGTCATTTCTACAAAGAATGTAAAAAATTTCCTTTTCCATAACACGACAGGAGAATAATACAGATTATTTATTTATTTATTTATTAACCCACAACAGGGCAAACCCCCAATTACGGCACGTTAATCATTCTCTGTGCTCCAACAGAAGACATTATTGATATCGGCTTGTATTTTTCTGCATCATTTTCATTTCCAATTAACTTAATAATTTTAAATTATCAGCAAAAATTAAACTTTTTAAATTGTGAATTACATTGGGTAAATCATTAATATAAAGTAAAAATAAGAGAGGTCCAAGATGCGAGCACTGCGGCTCTCAAGCGCCAGTATTGTAAACATATGATTTGTGAAGATAAAATGTAACATTTTGTTGTCGGATTGTTATCCTCGGTGTGAATCCATATCAAAAATCAGATAGATAACATTTGACATGATTACAAATTTTGACATATTATTTGTTTAAACACGTTAGCAAGATAAGAATTTATAGCTATATGTCTATTGTTTTCTATGCTTGTAATAGTGCCAATTTTATGAACTGGATAAACACTGTTAAGTTTCCATATATTAGGAAATATCCAGACTTTAAAATAAGATAAAATATTACATTGAAAGAATAGTACTGAACAGCATAACGTTTCAAAATAAACGTTTCTTTTTCGTTCGTCTCTTTTACAAACAAAACTTACGAGTTTTCGAGAAACTTCTTTAGAAGTCATTTGAAGCACTTCTCCTCACAAATGCAATAATGTACAAAAATCTCTGTAAATGTGCATATTAAAGGGGCGAGAAACATTAAAAAAATACATGTTCGTAATTTTTGAAAAATCAAACGAATAAAGCTAAATTATTTTTTGTGTTATCTTAAAGAGTGTAAATAGCGCTATCCGTACAAAAAGTGTGCAGAAAGCATTTGAAGCCGTTTTTGAGAAAATTGTGTTTGAGTGCTTCTGAAAACGGGGAATTTTGAGCTCATTTTCACAGAAAACTATTGTGTTTTCGAGAAACTTTGTATGACATCATTTGAATCATAAGCTTCAGCAAACTCAATAATGCAAACAGATCTCCATTAATGTAAACATTAACGACGTGAGAGAGATGTCAAAAAAAAAAATACAATTGGGTAATTTTGGAAAAAAAGTAGAGCAAACTGCCATTTATTTCATCTTATACAGTACATTTAACATTAAACCAATGAACTGTTTTTAAAAATGTTTGTGTTTGATACTTTGTAACATTTTTACTATTTTTGATCAAAATATCGAACAAATTTTCAAAAAAATGTTAATGACCTAACTAATCGAATAAAAGAACTAATTATGGAAAACAAATTTCATTTAAGGAAAAATCTGTTTCTTCAATTTTGTAGTTGTAGGAAGACGCCGAAAACAATTAAACTTTTGCCATTTTCAAAATTTTTCAGTGAAAAGTGAAGATCGGACCTATGTGTTTTCTATAAGTATATTTTTACTCCAATCTTTAAAAAAATGTAAAGAAAAAATTTGGAGTCATTTTTGAGAAAATTTTGAAAATGTCCTTGGGGCTTTATGAAAAGTACCCTGGAATTTTAAAGAATATTTTTCAAAATCGGAAAGCTTTGACTGCAGCCACGGATCGGAAAATATCCATTTTGGAGAAAATCCTACGTATAGTTGAAGCGCTAGTGGTTTACACAGACACAGAGTGGACAAACTAACAAACGGACATTCTGAAAAAAACAGTTTTTTGGAATCAGGGGTCCCCAAAACGTGTATTTCTGTTGAAATCTCGAAATTCATTTTCCACAGAATTACATAACTTTCTTTACACAACAATTCGTGGATACGTACGTATACGAAAAAGTAATAATTTGTGTAGACATACCCCAACTACATTGTTCATATTTATGAGAGGTTTCCCGAAGTCATAGGATGAGATGTAATTCTACCAAAATCGAGATATGAACATTTACGAACAGCAGGAGGTTTTCTGTGGCTGCTTGGCTATCTTGTTTTTGCTGCAAGTCGTTCAGTTCTATCCTTTCACAGACTGTAGAAAGAATGGACGTGAATCAGTGTCCAGTAGGTGCTGTTGTTAGGTCGGTCGTTGTCAGGTTTGCAGCAGCCGCTTTTATTAGCATATTCGTGCAGCAGCTGAGCTCAGTGGCGCCGGGGCGTCCTAGGGGCCATGGTAGCGGCGCCGGGTGGCTCGGTCGCGGAATCGGGCGATGCGAGAGCTCTGGCGCTGGCAGACGAACGGGACGTTCTGGCCAAGGGTCCAGCGTCGCCGTTTCTTCACTCCTCTCCCACCTCGTGTTCCCCACGTGTTCATAAAAATTTGCAGCGCCCTCGCGAAGTTATGATCATTATTCCTTTAACAAAGAACATAAACAATTGATAAAATAAATAATTAACAATGACAATTATTGTAATTACGAGATACACAAATATTAGATGAAGTACCTGAGCTTTAATCGGGTATTTATTTCTCAGAATCATCTAAACGACCGGACAAAATTAAATTCTGTCTATCAAAAATTAGAGGAAATGCTTAGTATATCGAAACTTTTCTTCTTGTTAGGTTAAATTATTTCTCAGTTTCTTTTTAAAGTTACTGACATCATTTAAAGACCTACACTGGAAGGGTAAATTGTATTAAAAAGAAATCTCTCTTTAATATTGCATACAGGGAACAGGTTTGAACAATATTCGAATTTTAGCATTTTTTAATGAAAATCGGAGACATAGTTAAAAGTATATCTTCTTCCATTCGTACAAAAACATTAAGAAAAAAATTTGCAACTATTATCCAGAATATTTTGAAAATGTCTCAGAAGCTTCATGTA
Organism: Teleogryllus occipitalis; assembly: GCA_011170035.1. Classification (NCBI taxonomy): domain Eukaryota; kingdom Metazoa; phylum Arthropoda; class Insecta; order Orthoptera; family Gryllidae; genus Teleogryllus; species Teleogryllus occipitalis. Next base: position 40,373 of record BLKR01002996.1, on the reverse strand, counting down.
AAGTATCCTAAAATCAAAAATATCTTCTTGACCCTCAGAATGACACATATAAATCTTACTCCTGATGTATTTACCAGAAGTCAGCTCAAAAACTTTTAATATTGCTTCTGAAGCTGCAAAATAGAGTTTTTTGGGAGTGCACCAGACGATGATTCGGGTTGACAACAAGACTCCTGCCGCCTTTTTCTCCCTTGACACAAGGGAAAATTCTGAAAATCAATTATTTAAGAACTATTAGTTTACCTCAGCGTAAGAATTATTGAATACTGAAGTTGTCAGAACTACCTCGTCTCGGCGAAAAGAAGATCGTTTTCTGTCGTAAATCGTGCGTATTAATGCTATTAGCAGAGATGCCAACGCGATGTTTTCACGGAAACTGCAATGCAGTGAGCTAGACGCACTTCCCAACGTAAGAATTTAATTTTCAATGCAGTCAAGATGCGTATTACTTAGCTTTCTAATGACGAAGCGATCCTTTGTGAAATCGAGCGGATGAAGATTCTGAAACAATTGAATTTCGTGGCGTCTTATTTGGAATGGCATCTTCATTCTCAAAATTTGTCGACAGTATGCAATTCGGGCTCCGCGACTTCTCCGGTTGCTGGCGCGATCTCGCGGGCATCTCTGAAAGCAGTTCAAATTTTCGAAGCAGTCTTTCCAAACAGTTTCATACGAAAAATGTATTGCCTTTCTCTGTGGAAGCCCTCCCGCTGTTTTTACAGAAAAATATTATAAGTCCAACGCGAGGCTTTTAAAATGTATACTCTTTGTTGCTAATTAGCGCCAAGGCATTGTTATAGATGATTGAATTCCAAGCACGGCGCCAAATTTTAGTTAATTTGACTGCATGTGTGCCAACAATTGCCGTGTTATGCGTGTCACAAACTTCCATCCAGACATCCCAATTTCCGGGCAGAAAATTGTCTGTATCCCCTCGCCACCTCCACCAATACTAAGCATGTATGGAACTGCGCGAACAAACCTTAATCCTGACGTGTGTGCGAAGTTATAGTTCAAAAGGAACTTCAAAACGACCGAAAATTGCATATCGTATTGTTGAAATGATTCGAATATTTTCCCTCCCTATTCTGTAGTAAAGGGAGAACAGCTCCGCCCCGCCCCACCCCGACCACTCCGTCCGTCACTCGCCCCGTCACTCACCCCCCCAGTCCCCGTCCCACCTTCACGACCCCGCCTCCTCCACGCCGTTCCACCCTACTCCGCCTGACCCTGCTCCCTGGGCTGAACTGTGCTCTGCCCGTCGCACCCTGCCCGCTGCCCTCCGACCTGGCATACACATAGACTGTGCGGGCTGCATACCATTCCCCTGTAGACATCTTCAACAGGATGTCGCCGATGGTTAAAGAGCGTTGTGGTAACCGGAGTCAAGTTCTGGGAAAGCGTCTCTTGTGCCCCGACATTGATCCACCTTATTAAGCTCTGCTTGCGTGGGCGATTGCTCTCGGTGCGCAGAAGCAACCACACCGTCTTTGAACAAATTCAATTATTCGCATTCAGATGTCAGCAGGTAGAAAATCCGAAATAGGGTTATGAATGCGCCTCTGGATCTTGAAAAAATTCAATCCTATGACAATGTAATATGACTTCGGTTGCCTGAAAAACACTGGTATTAAACAAAACTGTTATACCCTTACCTTGTTAATGAAATAATTAAATCTTTATCATTAAAAATCTGGTCTTTATTTCATTAACTTGGAATGCCTGATACAATACACCATTCTGATGAAAGTACACATTTATAATATCAATTTTAAAATTTCTTACTTCACGTTTAGTAAAGATAAATCACACTGTATTGCAGTCACTTTTCGTCCTATTTTGTGCCCAGAGCTGCACCTCTGCATCACTCTTGCAAATGCAAGGATACGAGCGCACTTTCTGAACTTTCAGTTGTCACGAAACATCACGCCATGCGTTATTAGCCGACCTCTAGAAGAAGAAGTACTACGTTTAACTGAGCTGCTCCCCCGTATTGTCACTGTTGAATTATGAATAAATGTCAACAAATGTTGTTGGTCACATTTCTTAACAAGGAAGTTTTGCTCAATTGCATTTTAAAATATTTGCAATGGTAAGCGAGTAAATGAACCAGAGATTTGATTGGACAGACCTATGCAAATCGATCTTCGCAGACCGACGATACAATTAAACCTTCCTCTCCCTTCGCATCTAGCAAAATGAGAGCTCACGAAAATGTGCTCTAATTATACTAATTTCTAAAGAGATAATAACTGTCCAGCTTTCAAAACTTTTCACAATACGATTACACCGAAAACAGGTATTGATGATACGAGTGCAAAAGGCGAAATTTTATTTTGCGAATAGGGAAGATTGTTACACGAGTCCGATAGGTCGAGCGCCATCTTACGAAGAAAATAAAATTCCTTTTTCCACGTGTGAAATTCAGTATTTGTACGTGAAATACAGTACACGTGTGGCAGACTTACTCTCATTTTATTTTGATTCAAGTACACAAAGCACTTAATGATACATTAAAAGGAAACAGCAAGAAATGAAAATTTTGACATTTTAAAAATTTAAGCGAGTTAAATTATATAGATTTTCCCGACCACTGCGATAATTGCAAAATTCGATATAAAAGTGGGTTTTTTAAATGTTTAAATTTCTTTTTGTACCAGGTCGGGGCACATCTCTTGTTATGACTATTTTTTGACTTTTGTTATGACCTAATTATCTTAATGTCTGTAACTTTTGTAAACTTTTAGAAGAGTTTGTTCTTCACGTTGGCAAAATTGTCACAATTCTTCTTCATTGTAGCACTGATTTTTTATCTGTTCGCTGAGTTAGAAATGTTTTTTAGGGAAGTATACATTGTTTGTTAGAAAAATGTTGACTAAAGAGGCAAGAGTTAAGAAGACGACGGCAGTTTTAGTTAATAATTAAGAATAATAATGCACATAATAATGAAGAGAAGGAAGATGTATTACGTAGTACAAGTTACCACTAGAAAACTAGTGATGCTAAAACAGCACTTTTTTTCTGACCATTAGTAATCTATATATTTAAAAAAATAAGGTATTCTGCCATGGCTTCGTTTAGAGCTTCTACTGAACCGATTGTAGTATTTTTTCCTTTAAATGAAAGAATGTGATCCCTAGATGTGTTATCAGATATTGTTTGTGTTAATTCACCAACATTTACGGTGTAAATTAATTAATTAAATCATTCTTTAATAGTACGCTTATCAATAGTCAATTGTTTTCTTCCAAAGGGTGGCTGTTTCAAAATTGATATATATTATAGATGTGCGTCCCCGCCGCTTCATGGTGGCGCTGCTTGATGTTTTTGTTTTGATTCTTGAGATTTGTTCACAATTCGTCAAGGTTTTGTTTCAGTGTAATAATTGCATTGTGAAGATGACAGTTTGCATATACATATTTGCTTTTGTAGTGTATTTTGTAGAGAACAGTCGGACAGTGGGTTTTGTGCGGTTGTAGTGAAGTTGTTTACAGGTTATGTCGAATTCCGAATCGTTGCCCACGCGCCCCAAAAGACTCAAACGCACTACATTGACTGGGAGCAGGGAAAGAGAAAGTCAGCGTATGTGTCGTGATAGTGAGGTCATTTCGTTTTCTGTTGGGTTATTGTCTATGAAATGTGAGTTTTGTTCTACTTTGTACTTCCCATGTCAGAGAAATTCTGTAAACGAGTTTACTGTGTGTTGCTTATATGGGAAAATAAGTTTACCTTCGAGCAATATGCCAGAAGAAAGCAAACAGTTGTTTATAGGAGATTATGACACATCAAAAAACTTTAGAAATAATATCCGTCAGTATAATAGTGGTCTTTCTTTTGTGTTATTTGGTGCCGATATTGTATTGCCACCTGCTCATGGGCCATACGTGTTCAACATTTTGTGAACTTCACAGCACAGAATATCTTCGTTATACCCTGAAGATTCAAACAATGCAACATATTGTGAACATTAGTCTGGGCACAGTATTTTACATTTATCTTAGATCACACCGTCATATTTTGACGGGTTCTCACTAGTGGAAATTAAATAGTATCACGCAATAGATTTTTTATTCAAAACTTTAAATGAATATATATTTCTGGCATTGAATTCATTGTATAAGGTATGCAGTGTATTCACAAACATATCAGATGGATGTTTTAGCCTTACAAAATTCTTCGTAAGCAGTATGCGAGAAAGAAAAATAATTAAAAGTTAATAATGAATACAATTCTATTAGCGTTAGCAAACTAATGCAAATAGATCGAAAAAATTATAATAGTAATTATTAAACACCATGGTATGGTAATAATCTACAAATATATAAAAGTATTAGTTTATTATTTCCGCGAACGAAAGGCAGCCGTCATTATCCCCTTCTGTTATTAGTGCGGCTTTACAATAACCACACTGACCGTTCATCTACTCGTTTCTACATTTAACACAAAGGACGCAATTTAAAATGAAATAACATAAATATAAATAATAATAATAATAATAATAATAATAATAATAATAATAATAATAATAATAATAATAAAATGAAATATGAAATAACATACAAGTTCTAACTTACTTAGTATTCAAACTACGTAAATTGGGAGTGGTCGACTGAAGGCTAGCAATCTTTATTTCAGTTCAAATACGTTTTAAATTATTCCTAACAGATTAATTTTTAAACATAAAAAAGCCCCAATGTAAGAAACGAACAAAGAAATACTAAATATAGTATACATATTCTAACACCCATAGCATCCAACTGCCTCTAAAATTACAATCTCGAAGCACAGGATTTTCAGGACGGAAGACTAAATTTGGCGACCAATACTCAAAAAATCTCATCTAAAAATACTCATGTATTCCAAAAATTCAACCTGATTTTATTTGACGATCTGTTTTTGATGAAAGACATTTCATTAGGAAAAGAATTGGCCCTTCGTAATTGTGGTTGTAGGAAAACACCGAAAATTTTTGACTTTTTTCACTTTTCGAAAAATTAGGGTTTTCAACCATATGAGACCTGCTCCATTCTCTTAAACGTCCTTCAGACAACAACAAAATTTAATTGAAATCGATTTCGCCATTTTCTTAAAATTTTGAAATAGTCGCAGAGCTATATATAAAGTACCCTCCAAATTTAAAATATCAGTTTCAAATTAAAGAGCCGCGACATGAACCAGATCGATTGGGGAATATCAATTTTGGAGAAAATCGGCCGAACGGTTTAGCCGCTAGCGTTGTTTACAGTCTGCCGTACGGACAGACACACGTTTCTCGTATTTCAAATACGCCAATGGATTCTTCCGTAACAAGGACCCACAAAACATTGGTTCTCGCTACACCAAGTGTTAGAGGGTTTTCTCTAAATTTAGCAACTACCTTTATCCACTTTTCTGTTACCAGAGCCCTATAATAAGAGTTTTACTGCCAATAATTCGCCATTTCTTCTCGCAGCATTACAAAACTTTCTCTTCTTAAAAAGTTCCTTGTTAAGTGCGAGAAAGTAAAATGCATTTAATAGTTAAATTTAATTTTAACATTCGTTCCCGAAAAATAAATTTTTGCACCTCAGAAACTATTAAACCTCCTCAGAAAAATATAAAGATGAAAATTTCAGATTAGCTTTACGTCAACATGACGGAGCTAATTAACCAAAATAAAGAGGTAGGTTGCAAAATTGTAAGAATTATGGATTAATATGTGTCTAGTTTTTTAAATAATTTTCAATCATTTTTAAAAGTCTTTAAAACGGTTTATTTCATACTCAAATATTTCTTCTTAAGTATAATAAGGAATAGTTACAGAATGTAGTGTAAAAATTTCAAAGTTCTAAGTAAAGTCGCTTCCGAGATAAAGGGTCAGAAATATAGTCAATTTAACACAGGCTAAAGAGGGCCGTCAGACTCCCCTTGGTCAGTAGTAGCGATGCCGTTAGACGAAATTATTTAGTTTTCTTTGTTGCATTCCCAGATTCATCTGAAATGTTCACACCCTGCTCATGCCCTGAAAGAATCGATTTGACTATTGGCTGTCTAAAAACAATAAAATACCTCACAATCTTTACAAGAAAATTACAATATCCCCGTTCGACTACTGATTCACTGAAACACGAAAAAAAAACATAATGCTTGAAATACAGATACTGTTCATTTTTTTCGCTGTTTGCTGTCAACAAAACAGTGCAATTTCCAAAGAAAATGTATAAAGTCGTCAATATTTTGGCACTCTTCTCGCGTCAATAACGTGCCGAATGAGATCTCCCTCACTCTCGTAGGTGTCCTAGTTTGGCGAAAATTTAGGGTAAGCGACGAGATTGTGGTGGTCAGAAGGAACTTAAGTCACTGGCATCTACTTTATTGGAAAACAATGTGAATTTTAATATATTTAGCAATATCAGAGATAATTGAATAAATGCTACAAATATTTATACAAATGTATAATTTACAAATATTTGGCTTTCTTGTTCATCATTCTCAACTCCTAGTTCCAAACGTTAGATATAACATCAATATCGACACTAAAGAATACATAATCCATTTCTTCGTTTCTTTCCTAAACTCCTTTTGCCAACCAACCAGATATATATTGTCCCTTAAACTCGCATTCTATCTCTCCTTAAGATGAATTTTGGAAACCCTTAGCTATTACATAAAGCATGATTCTCGTACTAGGAACCCTCATTCCAACTTTCAGGTTTCTATGTGCAGTAGTTTCTGCACTCTGCATTGGCATTACTGTCATACTGACAAACCAGTTAATGTTCTCTTTATTATCTTTCCCTGAGAGGTAAATGACACTGCTCAATTAACCTAATTTGAAAGGAGAGTAGTTTATAGATTTTTGGTCCTCGGAATAAGAAAAAAACAAATGTTGATGTGATTGCTTCCGATTTCGTTAAAAATCTCTTTAAGTTTTCAATTCTCCAAGAGAAATAATGGATTCCACAAATAAAACTAAGAAAAATGCAGAATTGGCAATAATATCAAGCGCCTAATCAATACTGTTGCTGTACAGGAGAACAAATCATATTCTTAAACCTTCTGATCTTGTAGAATCAGTTCATCGCTTCTTCTCCGTCTGTCTGTCTGTCTGTCTGTCTGTCTGTCTCTCTCTCTCTCTCTCTCTCTCTCTCTCTTTCTCTATCTATTAATCTCTATTTCTTTCTCTCTCTTACACACATTATCTCTCTTTGCTCTCTCTGTCTGTTCTCTCTCTCTCTATCTCTCTTTTTCTCCCCTGCCTTTTTCCAGTAGTTTGAACATGGAATTACTAGCGTCCCAAAACGTGACGCCAGCACATGTGGAATTTGATTTGCATTATTTTATATTTTTGCATTTGTTTTGATTTTAGTGCATATTTTGTGGCTTATTATGACAATTTATGCAGTAGTATAAAATTTGAGCCCTCCATATCGTATGTATGGATAGTCTCGAGTTCCACCTGTTGTCGGCGGCGCGCAGGGTGCCCAAGGGTGCAGGGTGCCATTGATTTCCAGTGGAGAAGCGGCGAGCAGCCTTCCCGTCTCGCCTCATGTTGAGGTGTATTGACTAGCGCCCAACTGCGACATTTATTCTGCGCGAATCGATGTTTTCAGCACGCGCCTTTCCCTTTTCATTCTCGCTTTCGGTTTATCAGGTTATCTTTACCAAATATCACCGCAATTGGTATCTGAAGAGTCATTTAATTATTTATTTAACATTGTTCAGTAGTATAACACAAGATCAAAAATGAACTTGCATTATTGATTTTCACCTTCATATACTACTAGTATTGTTTTATTTAATATAAATTACTATAACTGTCTAGGAGTAGGGTAGAATTTGCTCTTGGACAGCACAGTTTATTCCTTTATGCCAACAGTTTCCTTTATTGACATTCCTCTAATTTTGCCATATTCCTTTCTGTATGTTTTACTTTCCATTTCATTTAGATTCTCTTTCCAGCTTACAAGGCCAGAATAGGAAATGAAAAACTATTTCTTGAGATTGTTTTATTTCGTAAGTTATTTTTTAACGCCTTAAATTAAAAATAAAAATGCGGATTAAGTTTAGCCCATAAGTTTTAATTTTTAATACTTAAGGATGAAACTACAAAAATAAATAGAAACAAAAACAAACAACCACCATATTACTTTCTCGCATAATACATACGTAGTATAGAGAAAGTTATATAATTCTGCAGCAAAAACACGATTCTTCGGCAAAAAAATCGTATCATAGGTCCCTGATACCGAAAAGCAGGATAATTCTTCTTCCTAAATGTAGTAAATTACTTCCTCTAAGATGGAAAGGAGTGTATCCGTATTAGCAGTTGCTGATGATCTGGTGCTGTTAGCAAAAGATGTCCCACGAGCTCAAGAATTGGTTGATATTGTGGTGGAATATCTTGGGGCCCTCGGAATGACATTGTCAGTCGCGAAGTGCTCATCATTCCAAATTACAACCTTTGAACGATCCTGGTTCATTGAAGACCCTTGTCTGGAAAGGTTGGGGGAGAGAATTCCTCTGGTCAGTGATGATCATACCATAACATACTTGGGAGTGAACTACTCTATCTAGAACGGCTTCCCATGTAAAGCATACATATTGAATTTGATGGAAGCAGTGACGAGGCTACAGAAGGCGCATTTAAAGCCCACTCAGAAATTAGCATTACTTCACACCTACATAATGCCACGTTACCTCTACCAATTAGTTTTATCGATGCCATCTATGTCGATGCTCAGGGAAGCGGATTGTCAAATCAGAGTGGCAGTCAAACAGTTCCTACACCTGCATATGAGTACTGCAGATGGCTTATTTTACCTGGCTAAGAGAGATGGAGGACTGAGATTGCTACGGCTCGCCCAACATGTTCCTAGGGTAGCGTTGAACTTAGGATTACGACTAGAAAAATCTGCAGATCCCATTTGCAGATGGCTGAGCTCCTGTCCGAGTTTCTACCAACGGACATTTAAAACCGCCAAAGCATTGAGACTCAACTGGCCCTATACCGAACAAGATTTAAGATCTTATAAGAAGAAATGCGCCGATGACGAGATAGCCGCCTGGGAGAAGCTGGGATCCCAAGGGAGAGCGGTTAAGGCGCATCTAAACGATCCGATTGGAAATGCCTTTTTGAAAGACTATAATCTTCTGAAACCTGGTATTTTTATCACTGCTCTCCAATTGAGATCAAATACCGCTGCCAATAAAACTACTCTTAGTAGAAGAAGGTCCAGAGAGGATGTATACTGCAGGAAGTGCAATACAGCGGTAGAAACTATGAATCACATCCTCGGTCAGTGCATTTTTACGAAACCAGCTAGAATAAAGCGTCATGACGAGATAAAGAACTTTATAGAGGGAAAGATGCTCCGGAAATCAGACACTGTGTTGTCTACGGAAGCAACTTTCTCCGTTGCTGAAGGGGTTAGACTCAAACCTGACCTGGTAATAAAAAGCCGGGAGGGGGTCCATGTGGTCGATGTGACTGTCTGCCACGAGGATGGGTCTAACCTTCTAAAAGCAGGGGAGGAAAAAGTGGTAAAGTACCAACCAGTCATTCCCCTGGCAGCCCAACTTCATGGAGTGCCCAACGCCAGAATCCTGCCTGTGGTGGCTGGAGCCTCTGGGGCTATGCCACGATCAACAGTCAGTGCCCTCAAGACGTTAGGGATCATGTCTAGGGGAGATTTACTATCTCGTTAATTGCTCTCAGATGCTCTATTAAGATTTACACACAATTTGTAAATTGTGATGGAGCAATTTAGCACTGCTGGCAGTAAATGCAGAAAATGAACTTTTGGGTCCCGTGGGAAAGTCTGGGGAACCCAAAGGATCCGAAAATACCTATAATATACCTAGTTTCCGCGCCTTTAAGTGGGAAGTGTATGCTATTTAATGTAGCATATAGAAAATTGTATAGTCAGTTTTGTGAGTCCTTGGTACCAAAAAAATTGTTTACGGCAAAATGCCTGACCCTCTGTCTGTGTTCAATGCTGGCGGCTAAAGTGTAATCAGGATTTTCACCAAAATTTATATTTTTCAGTCCATCTGGCCGATGAAGTGTTTTTTTTTTGTTTCGTTTTTTTTGGGGGGGGGTTGAAAACGATGTTTTAATTTTTGGGGGCTATATATAAATAATGTAATAATTATTTCTCAATTCAAATGTTGCTATTATGCCGACTAGTACTAAATTATATTTGACGTCATATAAAACATTATTCCTGGGTACATGGAACATAATGGAAAACCAGGATTTCTGGGTCCATACAACTATTTCTTAGTGACGTAGACGTATGCTGATGAGCCATTTATTCGAAGTGACAATTTCTGGAAACTTATTGTAAATAAATATACTTATATTGATTGCAATATCTCTATTAAATAATCAACCTTTTTATGGAAATAAGAATATAACATTTATTTCATTCATATTAACTAACAAGACTTGTTAAAAATTTGAGCTCATTTGCTACTGATTCTTTACCGTATTTAACAATAACCGGTTTCTTCATGCAATTTCAAATAAATGAATGTTTTTGGACTGTTAAATTTCTTTTCCTTTAAATCGACAAAAAATAGCTCTGTCGCTCGCAGTCGATGCCTTCGCGCTCTTCGTGCTTCTCGGGCATCCCGTTCCATCGTAGACGTCTTCTTTCTTCTATCCTCAAATTCCCTGAGGTTTGTCATATATTTCTTACATGAACTTATTAATTCGAATGATTATAACAATGATAACATGTAACTATAAAACAATTCTACTGAACGATAATAACGTAAAATATTCCGGACAAATTTCACTTCCCTGAATGATCTCCACGGATGGGTTCCTTTTTCCTAATGTGAATCAAATCATTCCCTTATATCCATATTAACGAAACGTATTAATTCCCGAACTAAAATTACATTCATGCGAAAATTTTAGCAACTACTGGAATACTAATTTATTGAAAATTGTCGGCACATCAAATATTTCCAAACAATTCTCAGATTAAAAATAGTGATATTGTTACTATCATGAATTGAACATTATAATAATCCTAACACCATGTACGCAGTGACTCCTATTATGATCCCTTCAACATGAAGACTGACTTGTATCTATCCCCGAACCTACCAGCTCTGCGTGTGTGATCAGAAGGATTTTTTTTTCGAATCTTCCGGTGGCGAGTACGCCGCTTGTACAACTTGACTACACACCTACATGGAGCTTTGCCTTTCTATCTGCAAAAGTTTTGATGTCCGATGTATTTATTATACGCGCACGTTTTCTTGAGCCTCAGAATATCTTCCCTCACTCCTTTAATAACATTTGTTGAATTAAGTCTAAAACAGCGTTGTTAGCAAAATCCGATGACCAGACATGTTTGCTTGGCTGTAACAGAAAATATTTTGCATCGAAATCCAACTAAAGATTTGATTTAATAATCCTGTCGTCAAAATAAACATTCCCCCTACTCCTCTCGCATCTAGCAAAGTAAGGGCCCAAGAAAACGTGCGCGGATAATACTAGTACGTATACTATTCCAATGTCTTTGACTAGTGCAGTTATATTCCCCGGCGTCTGTGTATTTACAATCCGTAACTAGGGCAACATGTCTATACTGTGTACCCCGGACGCTTAAGATCATAAATACAGGTACATTATTATGGCATGTCCTTTTAAATTATTCATGTGGGGGGTCTTTTGGCTTATCACAATACATTATTACATTTGTTAATGAGCTTGAAATTATTTCGAATTATTTCTTATGAAGTGTCTCGAAAATTCAAAACTTCTCTGTGAAAATAAGCTCAAATTTGCGAATTTTCAGAAACACTCAAACGATTTTTTCTCAAGAACGTCAGAAATATGTTTTGCTCTTCTGTAATATTAATATCTGCGTATATCTGCATATTATATTAGACAGTTTTGAATTCTACTATTAGGAGACGCAAAAACTGAGAAAATATTAACGTCTTATCGGCGTCGATAGCTGGGACGAGGGAGAGCAGCATACCGAAATGCAAGCCTAGAATGAAGAGATCAGAATACTAACTAGTGCGAGAAAGTCTGCGATATTCTGTAGTACCACTAGTTGTTTTTCTTTTTACATTTACTCTTCTTTTCGGCGTAGATGACGGGGGATTTTCGGATATTCTCGTGCATTTGACCTTCACTTCAACGACAGCGGGTGCAATTTGGTGCTCCGTTCTTCTAATGAGAATTCCATCGCCGCCTTCGGGCGCTTTGATGGATTACTAGCCTACTTCGCCACGGCGGCATCGCTTACAATGCAAAGGGAGCACAGAATATTGTTGACACTCGGAAAAGTAAATCGAGATTAATTACCAAATATCTTTGACCAGATTCTAGTAATAAAAATGTCGAGGCAAATTGTCATTTATGGGTAGCTTTTTCCGTCTTCAGTGATAATAGTGGGTTCTTCGATTGTTCTAATTGAAATCACTCTCTGTATGACTGAATAAGACAAGTAGTGTTATATACTTGTTTATGGTCAAGATTCACTTACATCTTGTTGGACACTAGTGAATTTCATAAGAATATTTTCTGTTTTCGTGTATTTTTAAACATAATTCTAATATTAGAAAAAATAATTAAGAATATCTGAGGCTGTTTACAATTTGACATTCACGTCGTAAGTCGGGATATATATATATATATATATATATATATATATATATATATATATATATATATATAGAGAGAGAGAGAGAGAGAGAGAGAGAGAGAGAGAGAGAGAAACGCTCTCCGTTTCTGTAAAATTATTTCTGCGGTTTCCGGTTTCCGAATTTATATCATTCTTGGGCGCCAGGAAAGAGTTGCGATTTAAAATTTCCCGCAAACACATCTAAAGGGAAATAATTATCCTACTAGCTCTTCCGGTTGGGTTCTTACGAAAATAATCGTCGCCGGTACTTACCTTCTTCCTAGCGAACGATTATTCGATCCGCTCTCCATACGGAAGAAGCGAGGAATCTGAAATTTGTTTCTGGAAAGAAATTATTAAACTGTGTATGGCACAAGATGCTAAAGGAATGATAATCATCTTTTCTTTTTCAGAATGAGAACGTTATAAGTTTATTCATCGATTAATCCTTTTTAACATAAAATGTTCACCTTGGTCATGGCCAATCGTAAAAATTGTCTATAGCGCTATTGTTCTTACTATTTTAGATATCCATGCGCTCTTGGACAATGAGGTCAGGAAGAATCCACCGCTCCGACCAATCTTCTCTCTTGTATCTTGTTCTCGGTCCGCTGCCGAGTCAATGTCCTCCTCAACTTATTAATTGTTTCACTTACTTCCCTATTCTTTGCCACGGACGGGCACTAACTCCAAGACTGTCACGTTTTACTTAATCCACGACACAAGAAACTCTATTTCTTCTAATTAATTCCTCCAACTTTTTACGCGATAAAATATAAAGTTCATCCCCTAAATTACAAGATATGTCTCGAGTCTCTCTTCCCTGCTCTCACGTCTGTATTTTCTTTAAGTCCAATTTGCGCACTCCCGGTGCCAAAAATATTCAAAGTCCCAAATAGAATTACGCACACAAAATATAAGTCTTCACTGCTCAATTATTTTCCGCAAAATTCCACCAAGTCCCGCATCTATCATTTACAATAACCTCTGCAGTACAATGTGTACGGTACGCGGTCTAAAGCTCAACTCTTCAAATAGTACGAAGTTCAACCCTCCATAACTTTTATACATTCTTGTCTCTTGTTTTTACAAAACAATCTCGAGTTTCCTTCTACGTCATGCCCCATTATCAGTTTACCACCAATCCTACATGCCCTTATATCACAATCTTCTGTCCGTTACTTGCCGCGCTATGTTTATTTACTTCCGCTTCCCTGGTTGCTAAGGAACGCCCTGCCTGCATGCCTATGCCCTCAACATTTACACTTTTTACGATGAATTTATTACATTTTTGTCCCCAATTCCCATCAAAATATTGTGTGACAGTCTGGTGTGTCCGGTGAGTATTGTGAGGTGTGAGTGTTAATATACTCGTATATATATATATATATATATATATATATATATATATATATATATATATATATTAACACACACCTCACAAAAAAGTAAAAGTATTAATATACATTCACACTTAAATATATTTCAAAACCGCATTCATACGATGAGCATTGTAGCATTGTTTTCCTAATGGCCATGGTTTGCTAAATTGGAATTTAATTCCCCCATTAATAAAATTACAATTCTTGGCCTTCTTACATGCGAGTGTTGAATCCGAAAATCAGCAAATGAAACGTTTACAATATCCACCTTCCTTTCGGATTCTTCCACTGCTTACTGCATTTCCTATTCGCCAGTTCATTTCCATTCCATTAGAAAAAAAACATATTTTCAGTTCATTCCAAATTCATATTTGTATCTCTCGCCACATTTCAACGTCCGCCATTTGCACCTTTTAACACCATGTGCTTCACTACCTATTACCACCGCCAACTTTCAGCCCCGTGTCCCGTCTGCGTTTTCACCTCGACTAAATTTTTATTAAAGAAAATGCCATCCGTTCACTTTGAGACGCCATGCAAGTAGGTCGTGCTGTGAACAGTGGTCTACTAACGATACACGAGTGATTTACCTAACTTGGTTGAACTATACGAGTTTGTTGCTAATACTGTAACCAAAACACAGATGCAGCTATACCTCCCAGAAAAATGTCTTCTCCTAACTACAGGAGAGACATAACCCCCAACAGGACGGATTCACAACAAGGTATGTCATTCGAGAAGTATTATGCAGGTGCCACATCATCAGATTCCTTTCCATCTAAAGAACAAGCAATTGTAATCGAAGCTCAAGAAGGACTTACAGTTAAAGATTATATAAGCAAAGTTACCTCTATTGTTGAAACCAGTAATATTAGATTTGTTTCACGCATATATAACAACCGAATATGTATCTTTCTATCTAGTCAAGCCATTGAAGACAAATTCACTGATAAAAACAAAGCAATTGTTATACATAATCATGTACTCAGTGTTAGACCACTTATTAGCAAACTTAAAAGGGTAATTATATCTAATGTGTGCCCAATCATACCACATGTTATAATTGAAAAGGAACTCACTAAAAGAAAAATACCACATCATCCAAGATCTCGTTCATAAAAGCAGGAATAGCAGAACCAGGCTTCTCGCATATTATGAGCTTCAGAAAACAAGTGTATATAGAACCTGAAGATATAAACAAATTATCTGATTCAACTATTGTTTATTTTGACAATACCTCTCTACTGATATCATGACTTGTTTTATTTGTAATCAAGGAGGACACATAGCTCAGCTTTGTCCCAATAAACCCAATGAAAATGATGAAATGGAAACTGAAGTTATTCAACAACATAACCAAAGTCCCTCTTCTATACCAAATACTCAACCTGCAGATGACATCAGTGAAAAAGTAATACTTCCCTCTACTGATGAGAATATCACCTCAAAAATACCTCCACCATCTAACTTCCAGACAAAGTGAAGAAACTATTAACACAAAAGTGAGTGAAGAAAACACTTGGAAGAAGGAGCTTGAGGCCGATAATAATGTCCCTATATTAACCCAACCTCAACCTGTTGAGTTCCCTGCTCTTGAAACCCCACAATCAAAGGAACCCAACCCCACAAATAACTTAATTAAGAAACTACCTATATCTTCATCAACACCTCAGATCCACCTATTGAACACCAAACAGAGCCTGAAAAACATTTCAATAATGATCTCTCTGCAAAAGAAAAAGAGAAGAATGATAAAAAGTCACGACTGGAAAGTACTAATATGGAAGAATCTGAAAAACTGGATACACAACTGGCCCTTCTGAAGAAAATATTATTGGATCCAAACAACACATATCCCTTAAACTTTATGCAAATGAAGAGTTTTCTTGAAAAAACTAAAAACAGTACTGAGGTAATTGAAATAGCTCTAGAATTTACCCCTGACGTAACTTAACTCATCCATATGTTAGAAAAAACATACACAAAATTAAAGGATAAAAATATGAAGAGAAGATTTACAAATCTAAAAAAAAATTACGAAAACACATTGAAAGGAATGAATCAGAATACTCTAGTGATACAACTTAAACATCTTACCCCTTAAATAAAATATTAACTAACAATGGTTGAAAGCATACTACAACGGAATATCAATGGATTTAGGCCTCAAAGAGAAAATCTATTAATTCTAATTAATAAATATAATCCAGATGTAATATGCTTACAGGAAACTAATAATCCATAAAGAGTGATACCACACTTAAAACATTATTCGGTATACCTAAGGAATAGAAATAATCCAAGAATATTCAGTGGAGGCATAATTATATATAAAATCTACTCTTCAAGCAGATGAAATTCAAATAAACACCAATATTGAATGTACAGCAGTCAAAATTAACATGGGAAGAAAATATTTGGGTATCTAATATCAACCTCCCCAATAGCTATAATTTTACAGAAAATGAAATATTAAAAATCATAGATCAGCTACCTAAACCCTTTATTATGGTAGGTGATTTTAATAGTCACAGCCTAATGTGGAGATCTTATAAAGATGACAGTAGAGGAAAAATTATAAAAAATATATTATAAGATCCAGATACATTGATTCTTAACAAAAATCAATACCCTCACCTTAATAATACGCATAAAAGGTTTAGTGCTATTGATTTGACTATATGTTCATCCTCTATTACTTCCAAATGGGACTGGAGTACTACTGAAGACTTACATGGATGTGACCATTTTCCCATTCTCATATCTTATCTCAATAATACCTCAATGTCTACTTGCAGTATCCTCCAAGATGGAAATTCCAAGATGCTAACTTTGACAGATAAAAGAAAATATCTGCTTTCACTGGCCACTTCATTTAAACAACGTGCCAGTATATTTACGGGGAGCCTCTGAACCGTCACAATATCTTGAAAAACACGCACGTGAATCTCTCTGATGAGATAAAAACAAGTATAAAATGAACAAAGGGACCAAAGGATCTTTTGGGGGGACTACTTTGTTGTTATCATGGATATATTTCATTGATGTGCAATTTTTTAACAAAAAAACAAATACTTATATTTGCAAATGATTTCAACAGGATTGTAATAAACAGTAAGTAAAAAACATCGAATATTTGTTGTTCATTGAACATGGATTTGGAATACTACAAAAATAACAGCTTGAACATTACTCCTCATAAATATTTCTCGTTACTTCTCTCAGTTCTATTTAGATTCTTAACGGGAACTCCCTGAACAGTAATCAAAGGATGAGGATCCCATGGATAACAAATAAACTTACTTAACTAGCCACATGTGAGTTGGGCATCTCATGAATCTTTATCTCCCTCCCCATTATAATCCACACTTAATTATGAATACCCGCAAAACAATTTATTACCCTCGGCCAGTTTTCTATACTTCCTGCATGCCTCCCCTGGCCAATTTGAAATCAATGAGTTCTGCTTATGAGCAGCCTCACAATTTTTCCTACGTGCGTTCTCGCTTGCCCACTGTGCTTGACATCGGGGAACGCCTGGCAAAACGTGTTCACACCGCCGCGCCGCCTTGTGGCCTTGTCAGTTCGCTTCGCACACTCTCCCGGCTGCCGGCAGCTTTCCCCATACACACACCCCATACAACACACCCCGCACGACTTCCACAACTCCACTTGCACCAATCGCTTTTACTCATAATTTGAGGCCGGACTTTTAGTGCAAACATTTGCTAATTTGGGTGCTAAATTAGGTGCCAAAAATATTAAAAATATGTGCATGTTTAGGTGCAAAAAATAGTGCATACTTAGGTACAAATATATTACATGGTTTTATACTATAACATGACAAATCCACATAAAATCTTGACAGGAAAATAGGTGAGTTACATACAAACTACATTTTTAAAACAGATTCATAACATCAATGTTCGTTGTCATCTGGTTCACATCATCACCGTTCTCTGCGTTGTTCCACTTTCCGACGAGCAAATCCTTCTTAGACTCCTTTGCTTCTGTGAAAATTCGTCACTGTTCAGCGGCCGGCAGTTGCCCCTCCTCTAGTACATTTGTAGATGCCCCAAGGGCTTTGAAGGAGTGGACACACAAGGTTTCTCTTTCTAAAATGATATTGCGCAATTGCATTTTTCAGCTTTTCCCATGCAACAGATCGATTTTCGTCAAAGTCACTAACTAATTTCATTATTTTTTAAAACGTTTTCAGCACAAAGCACATCGCTTCTCCACGTTCCTTAGCATCTCTCGAGGTGTTAAACAGTGTTTTCTTTGTATACAAGAATATTTGGAGAACATTTAGTAAGCCTGTTCATCAACAATATTAATTCATTAGCGACATTTTCATACACAGAACTTCACATACTACTTCTGATGACATGACATCAGCTCGCGCCGTTCGCCGCGTCCACGTCATATGCAAATAGTAGTTCTCTTTATTATTCATTATCAAGAGACCATTGGGACCCCTAGCTTTAGGGTAATTTTTCGAAAGTTAATTTTTTCTGATCCCAACCCTACACCAGTTTTATTTGACAATAAAATGATCTGAGCAAATTTCCATCCCAAACGGACGATTTCTAGGCGACCTCCAAACACTTGAAAGCTTGAACTTAGTCCACACAACAGAGAATTTCATTAAAAGCTGTTAACCGATGCCATTTTCTTTTTTCTCCACATTTTGTTGACCCATTCACACATACCCAGTAATTGTTTAAAAACATTCTAAATCAAATTACTCAAGAGTTCATTCAATAGTTTCTTGAATCTGCCGCTCCACTCGCGCCCTCTCGTTCGCCTGGCGACCGACCCGAGAGAAACAGAGAATCTAGTTATTTCTATAGAATCAAAACCCTATTTGAACGATAAAATATCGAACATTATTTTATTCTGAGATAGTTTAGTAGCATTTGCGTATTTTTACGATTTTCGGCAACCATTTAAAAAACAAATTGTTGCTAGTTTCATCTTTTGCGGGTATATTATTATAATCCTGAATAAATTATGCACCTCTTTTCTCGTCATTCACAAAAATTGTCTCCTTAAATTTTTGAATGCCCTTTTGAAAACAGAATCATTATTCCATATTTCCCAGGATCATTCTTTTCCGCGAAAATCTGCACTGATAGAAAATTTTGTGAAGGAAGATTTTGTACCACGAGATGCAAAAGGTGAAAACTCTTACTTTAAATTTACACTAAAATTTTACATCAAATTTTACTCAACTCTTTCAATAAAGTATCAATCAACACATATTCTCCTTTGATCATTATTAAGTTCAATACATTTCCCATCCAAAAAAATCTTAATTCTATTTTTACAAAGAAATTTTCTCAATTTCATAGTACAACATCACACATTCTTAATATCCAACCATTGATTTTATTTTCTCCTGGTTCGTGGCATTGAATTTGCAAACACGTACGTTATTTCCCTTCTCAGTTCTGGTTACTAACTTGGCGATACAAAATGTCGTTTCACAGTTTTCTCTCTCTCTCTCTCTCTCTCCGCCCACAAGAAAAACTCGTAATACTTAACGTTCGCCGTTTTCGCGCGCCGGCCACCGGAACTGCAGCGGAGGTCGCGAGCGCTGAATTCGCCGCCGCTGTACGCGAGGTCACGGATCAACCGCAGGCCACCTTTTGCGTCGCTTTCGGCACGCTCCCGCACGTCTCCCGTCTTCGTCCTCGTCCCTCGTCCTCGTCTTCTTCCAACTTCCTCTTCCTGTCTGCTTCCTCTCCGCCTCGTCCGTAGCACCGACACTCTTCTTGTGCGCCTTTGTCACGATTTGGGCTTCCATGAATTTCAATACATAGTTCATGCGCTTATTCATTGAAATACACGTCGTTCATAAGAGCAGTTGTTTCATCGAAAGTTCTCTTCTCACAGGATCATAATTGCCTTGCTAAGTGTTCTCCTATTTCACTTTGAGAAACTCGGAATTCTTCAACGCATTATGAATGTTGTTACAGTTCATTCAAACCACTGCATATTGAAATACTGCTTTTTATAACAATCTAACTTACTGTATGACGAATACTTTTAACTACGATTCAGTTGCACGTTCTCTCTACAGAACAAATCATATGTCCGATACTTTGTGGCTGGATCAGCACCACATTTCCACACCGCTGCCGAGATAAGAAAAAGAAGCCATTTTTTCGCACTGCCCTCTAGTCATTCCTTCCTCTCCTACTTTTTCTTCGCTGGCAAAGGGCTACCTCCCCTATCCCTCCGGACAACACTGTCTAGAGCGCGCCCTACTTTGCGCGGCAATTCAAACAGGAACGCACATGCGTTCGCTCTCCGGACCCACATGTAGTGGTACTGTCTTATATATATATATATATATATATATATATATATATATATATATATATATATATATATATAAATATTTATGATAGTTAATAGAACCTAAATAAATTTGTGAATTTAACGTAAGTTCAACTGTTAAATTCACAAATATATTTCATTCTCTCACAAATAATCAAACATCCGAACTAATTGATCAAATATCGTGCCACGTACGTAATATAAGTCTTAACAAAACACATAATAACAAACATGCACCAACGACATTTGAATCAGGATCTATTCGTACTTTGACAAAACATTTAATTTTTTTAAATATCTGAAATATAATATATTCATAAAATCAGTGAACATTTAATAATAGATTCTCTAAATTTTCTATTGTGTGTTCAGAATTAAATATTCAAAGGAAGTAGCGCAGTGGTCTTATTAGGCAAGGAGTAGGAGCCAGAATAGTCGATGGGTAGTATAAAGGAACAGGTTTGGCGCGGTCGAGAATAACTTACAGTCGCAAACATCATCAGATGCGGTCAGTGGCGCTTTCAAATTGATCTTGTTCAAGAGATGAGCGCGAATTTGGTTCAGTAGGCAACTTTTTCATGTTTGTGCTAAATTATTATCTATAGAAGTCTATATTCTGAAGTCATAAATATCGGACAAGAATGACAAAAATTAATAATATGTGAATTGTTCACTTCTTACCTCATTGATCATCATCTCAACATAATCTTATCGCTGCACGATGTCTAATAGAGCTCTTAATACCCGCAGACCCGTCAACCCGCCCGCCCGCCCGTCTCAGAAAAGTGCGGGTCCAACCCACCCGCATTCATATGGGTACCCGTATCATACGGGTCATCTATAAAATACGGGTCGGCCTTAAAATACGGGGTCGTCGGTCTGATCTAATTTGTTATTTCTATTTAAGCAATTATACAATTTCTTTTCAAAAGGGACGAAATGGTCGGAAATGACGAAATGGACGACATGGAGGAAATGGACAAAATGGATGAAAAGAACGAAAAGGACAAAAAATACGGCAGGCCTAAATGAACAAAAGGACGGAAATTACGAATGGACGAAATTGACGAAAGTACGAAATTGATGGAAAGGAAACGGACGGCAAGGCGAAATGGGCGACAGGATCAAATGGACGGAAAGGACGAAATGCACAAAAAGGAAGACTGAACGAAATGGTCGACAGAATCCCTTTTGTTCGTGTATCAAAAACACCCGCGACCCGTTTTGTACGGACGACCCGTATTACACGGGTACCCGTATGATACGGGTACCCGTAAGAATGCGGGTGGGTTTGACCCGTTACAATACCCGCATTACTGAAGACCCGTATCACTCCAAGAGCTCTAGTGTCTATGAACATCACCCGTCCGTTTCAACTTACTCCACGTCTACTATACAATCAACAATGTTCACATAATCTATAATCCATCAATCCATCAAATGGTTTTCACGACAGATACGAGACACCTTAATGCATTTTCTCTTATTACTTTCTCTTCAAGAATTCATAACGGTCTATGATACAACATATTCCTCTAAACCTTAACGTTTTACTTGGGTTTATGCGTACAAAGATTCATTGTCAATATCGAAGGTAGTCATGAATCAGATCCAGGCAACGTTTCTTAACCCAAGGGAAGGTATATGCGTACCATCCCTCACAGCACAGGCCCTCCCCTTTCCCCTTATGCTCGTACACAATGGTTTCAGCAGCAGAGCAAACAGAGTAATCGCGTTTGTTAGAGCGTCCTCAGTGCACAGTTGCAATGTTTTGATAAAACAATAGAGTATTAAGCATTTATTGTGCTAGAGATCGCAATGTAGGCCAGTGTCGTCAAGATCTGCAAGAGGTTTTGGTGCATCTTTTTACCTCACCGAATGTTAGGAAAGAGGATGAGAATATTTCGAAAAGAGAGACAATGGTCCGAGTCTGTTAATTGACTCATAGCTTGTCTAACGTTTCACTTCACTACACTGCACTCCCCTTCCCTCCGCTTCACTTCACAGAATCAGGGACATGGCCATATTAATAATAATAATAACAATAATGTTACCAATAATAATAACTAAAAAATTACATCAAAGCCAATAACAGTGTTAATAATTATGATATCAATAATAATAATAATAATAATAATAATAATGATAGAAATCTCAGTATTATTGGTGATCTACATGGAATATAGTATATTTTTAAATTTCACTACATTAGAAAGAAATGCCTCTAGTGCTTTTGCAGGTATTTTGTTCCAACGTACTATAGTACGATTCACAAAGGAGAACTTGCCTATATCAGTTATTTGCTTTCTATTTCGTATTTTCCATGATCTCCTCTGCTTTTATAATCTGGTTTCGGTAAGTTTTTACCGATGTCTGCCCACGCTGTGTATGTCTTGTACATTACGCATAAACGCGCCCTTCCCTTCTCTTAGACAAGGGTAAGGGTACATGATATTTGAAATATATAAAGATAAGGGTACTTGATACTTGAAATATATTTATCTTGACAGGGCAACTAGGTTCGCTTACTAGGCTTGGGCCTTGTGCGCTCGAACTTTGTGTATAACCCCCATAATTGGGCAGATCGTGAAAAGGCTCGCAGCAAGAGCTGTGGCACGCGCTTCATTGCAGATGTGAAACGTGGTACCTACTCTCCTGATTGAAGTTCCTTCGCACTAAGTGAAGGAAGTAACCCTTCATCGGATTAACTTCCGATGAGTTAAAAAGACTCTTCAGATAAAATATGGTTCACTTTTCACCATTCAAAGAGTAGGCAGTAGCAACGATATTCAACGCCTTCCACATCGCTGGTTTACATTGTTTGCAATGCTTATGACTACAACGAACGTTAGTAGAACTTAGAACTTCCTATGTATGCTATGTATTCATAAAACAGTCACTACTAAAAAATTAAGCTACATAGTTTGGTTTGGATTTGTACATCCACTTCAAAAATTAATAAAACTTAGAGACAAATATTCAATGAAAATTCACTTGGACAATTATTAAAAAATATATAGTCGTTGCTCTCTCACAAAGCTTACCATTAAATTTTATAATTGCTGCCTACTACATTGTTAGATCCAAGGCTTCGATTAAAACGTCCTCCACCGTCTCTTGTCTTCATTGAGCCACCGCAGCTCGTGCAGTTAGTTACGGTCCCGAATGGGGCGCTGGCGCCGGACAGCGGAACAAAACAGTCGGCGGCGCGGGGTCAGAGAGACAGGTGGCGGCGGCGGCGGCGGCGGCGGCGGCGCACCCGGATCTGGCGCGCGGCCAGGCGGCACTCCGCGCCCGTCGATGCGCGCGCTTAAGTCCGCACTGCCATTAATCTGTGCGGCGGCGGCGACGACGACGATGGCGGCGCTGGTGGCGGCGACGGCGGCGATGGCGGCGGCGACGGTGTTGTGTTGTGGGCAGACCGATATAGGCTCTCGGTTGGCAGCGCTCTCGCCGGGTTAATAATATCCGGACGTCGCGTCGCGTCGCGTCGTACTGCGGGCTCGCACCAGCGCACCGGTCGCCGCCGCCTCCACCGCCACTGCCGCCGCCGCCACAACCGTCCCTACGCATACGAGGTACCGCTAGTAAGTTGTCAACTGAAACTTGCTGGATCAAAAGTAGCGGTTGCCAAGTCGTATTGATTTATTAAGTCAATCGATTTTTTACTTTAAACAAATCACAATAGGACCTCGAATTTTCGGTCGCAAAATCTGTGATTGAAGTTATTGAGAGCTGTATCTTCGCACACGCGTCACTATTAAATTCGGGTGCTGCTGTTCGAAAGATGGTTAAGACTGGTACAGATAGCGAGTAGATCCAAGTAATTTCGAACCAGAAAATCCGGATGTCTGGATGCATTGATATTGTTTCTGTCACAATTCTGTCAAATTTGAAACTTCTGATCTCAGACTTGGTAAAATAAGATTTAGTTGTACCTTCATTAACATATTTTAAATTTTTGGGAGCTTTACACGAAACAGAAGCCCCGTTTTCAATGTTGTTTTGATAACCTTCGATGATTTGAGTTCAGTTTTTAATCTTGATTTTCTGAGGGATTGCCGTGAGAAGAGAATCCACCATGCGCCTTGGCCATGCAAGTAAAACCCTTAGGTGGAACTAAGTTTTGTTCTCGTATATTTGTTTATATTGAAGGGGTACTGTAGCAATATATTGCAAACATTTTTTTTTGTTTTAGATCGAATAAACACTGAGGGGGACAAAATGGGCCGCGAAACATTGCTTATATTGTTTGCATGTATTGTGAGGGAATGGAAAGCCAACTGACAGTGATGAATAATATTCGTACGTGTTCTAACTTTGTTTGTAAACACCATTCACACAACGTAATAAATGGTAGAGTAAAAAATTCAAGGTATAATCTAGAGAAAGATTGTTAGTGATTTTATCAGAATCACTTCATGTGAAGAATCACTTCAAGGTTGTTTTTGCACTTAACACTTGTGTTTTGTTTACCGCTCCACTGACCAGCTCCTCCGACCCGTCCTCCCGCTTCGAGCACGCATCACTACACCGCCCCGCTCTTCGCCCCGCTCTTCGCCCCGCTCTTCGCCCCGCTCTTCGTCCCGATCTTCGCCCCGCTCTTCGCCCCGCTCTTCGCCCCGATCTTTGCCCCGATCTTTGCCCCGATCTTCGCCCCGATCTTCGCCCCGATCTTCGCGCCGATCTTCGCGCCGATCTTCGCGCCGATCTTCGCCCCGATCTTCGCCCCGATGAAAGTGGATCTTAGGAGCTGTTTTAAAAGTTTTAAAGTTACCATTTCCTAACATCTAAGGATAACAAACGTCTACGTATACGTTTTGTTCTGGTACATTGTCAAAAACTGTTTTTACTGTGACAAATTTATAAACTAAAGCTATGAAGAGGTCAAATTTATTTTGACGAAACGTCAAGGAAAAAAATAATAATAAGTCGTTTCAACTGAAAGCTGCAAGTTTTAGACTTCAATTCATTTGGTTTAGTTCATGCCTTATTCAATTTGTATGAACATTTTTAATCGTATCCGCCTTTGTTTTCTTGGATATTCAAAAGTATTCGTGTAAAATTTGGGACCAATCATTCGCAAATTTTGTGGTTCAAACGTTTTTCGGGAATTCACCCATATGCATATATTTTTTATAATATAAGATTGATATCTTCTTTTTGTCATTTTAAAACTTCTCTCTTCTTTCAAGCAGCTGTTGTTCTCGTCTTAGCGTATTTCTACCTAGGTACCCCTTTCATTACATTGTGTCTTTTCCCTCTTTCTTTGTATATTTTTCCTTCTTTCACATTTGTTTTGAATATTCTAAGGTTTCTGTCAATCAATTAAACCTACACTTTCGAGTCATAATGCAATCATTAACAACTCAACGTTGGGAGTAAAGTAATTGAACTTTTTTACTAGTTATTGCTTTCTATAGTGGTAATGTTTATTTGCATTCTGTCATTAATAACATTGCCCCGGTTCCATCGGTTTTTAGGGAAGCTATTTTCATTAGTAGATTATTGCAGAATCCACCATTAATCTTGATTGTACGCAAATAAGGATGACTAATGGAGCCGTGGAGAAGTGTGATTCTGTCTTCCCGACCTCATTAGTAAATTATTTCACAAACGCTCTCTCCCCAATTATTTATTCGCTTTGCTACACAATTCGAAGAAAACTACCTAGTATACATTGTAAATACGAGGATCTCGAAATGTTAAGATGTTCGTTTAGACCGACACTTATATGTGTGTAATCCGTACACCAACACTATTATGTATCAATGTGTACTATTAAATTTAATGTGATTTCTCCCGAATTTCTTACAAAATCTCCTCATTTGGTACAGTACTCCATTAAATTAATAAAAATTATTCGTAATATAAACATTGGAAATACGTTTTCAAAACACAGATAATTTTACTAAAATATAGAATTACCTAACATATTTGGGCAATTAAGTATATTATACTTATATTGAAGTGAACAAATTAGAGAAAATATTGTCTAAATATTTTTTTTTACTTATTACTGAAGAATATACTGATTTATGTTTGATTCTTTCTCGTAGTATAATTGCGAGGAGCATAAACAGAGCACAAGGTCAAAAACGTGCTGGAGTTAAAAATGGAAATGTCATCGTTTTATATGATCGTACCCTACCATTGAGGCCACCTGTGAAAAAAGTTGGATCCATGCCTAGTGTTCTTGGACGCTTTCACAGGAAACAGTTCTTTTAGAGCAGTATTATTCTTATGTTTATTGGTACATCTTATTTGAGGATCAAATATTGGCAACATGAACAAATTAATTGATAATTCCACGTGAAATCGGGCGAAAAAGCGTGATCCCTTCCAATTGGTCTAATTTTTTTGACTTGTTCAATGTGATGTAAAAAAGCTAGAAGCGTCATATTTAGTGCTTTATCTTGATCTTTAACTTTGTTTTAATTTATACACAAAATTAGTAAAAATTTCTGAGCGTTTCGGACGAAATTTAGAAAAAATGAAAATCTTACGTGCAAATCCATTCTAATATTTAAAAAATGTTTCTCCTAATAGTAAATAATTCAAAGAAATGTTTTTTTCCAATGAGCCTTATATCATTTGGATTTTATAGAAATGTTTTTACTCCGGAATTCAAAAGTGCAGTTTTTTTCAAACATAAATTCCCAAAATAAGTAAGCTTTGATTTTAAGTTTGTTGGCCCAAAATATTATAGAAACTCTAAATTTTCATGAAAAAAGAATTGGCGTGTGATCCGACGGCCTTCGCTTGCCCCGAGCCTTGCGTTCAGCCGCCGGGCGCCGCGCCGTTTCAATGACCTTCTCGCTACGTATTTTGTGCGGCCGCTCGCGTTACTGGTGCTTGATATTTCGTCCGACTCGTGTACCAAGTATAAGTTGAGGTAGGTCGGTATCATTGCAAGGCGGCGTGCACCAATTTTCCATTCCCCCTGACCAGACAGTGACAGTTGCTCATTTACTAAGTGAGTATTAAAGATAAATCGATCTTGAATGCTCGTCAATGTACAGCTTAAATATATAGGATCCGTTTGTGGACTCAATGTGTTGAAAACGTTTCTCAATTTTGATAAATGAATATATGAAATTCCTGAATATCACTTATATTCCAATAAAAGACAATAATAAATGGAACAAAACACAACAATATCCAACAATTCACATAACACTTATATAATCAGTACAATCTTTGTGATCATCAGTAACCCTCCAGTTTTCTTACAGTTTATAATTAAATCTCAAAGTTTTTGTGTACTATCTCACTACCTAGGGTGCACCTTTCTTTCTAAAAACTTTCCCACTAACCTATTCTTACTTCATGTATGACCCGTTACAATAAGATTTCATTTGAACATTAATTATTGCCAAATTATATAATTGACAACATTAATTTAAAGAATGATTACCTACATTACCTTTCTTATATTCGAATTCAAATTATTAACACACAAATTGCGATTATGATTGACTCACTCGTATGTAAACTTTTACAAAAAACTTCACATTTTTTACAAATGATTAATCTTCCATGAATTTACGATAATACATGATTTTCATTGGTTTACAGTGAAACACAGAAGGACTCCTTTTCATAGAACCAATACTTTGTTTTACTAATCTTCACAAAAACAATTTGCAGATTTGTTCCCACTTGTAAATTTTGCATGGCTAAATTATATTGTAGCTCAGTTCCTGCCTATTTCTTTTCCTGTATTTTTGTAGAATTGGTGTCGACCTTACTTGTGAACGGCTGGTTACGTTATTTTAGCGCCTCCGCGAAAGTGTCAGTTGTCCGAGCTGTTTGTTAACCGATCACTCACAGTGAAGGAACTATCGAATAGATAAGCGCAACGGTTGGAATCAATCACAATTCGTACAGTAGATACGGTCGGTCTCTTGTACAGGATACATCTGGTCAACCAATCCAGACGCCTTGGACTTCGTGGCACCTCCAATTCCATTACGTGTAACGGCTGACTGTGGCAACGTTCACACCGAGGAAATTTCTCCGGCAAGCAGCAGAAAGAAAGGAGGTCGAACTGTCCGTGAAATTCACGCACTTCCCCTTCTTCCTCTCGCGTCCCCGCTAGTCTAGCTCGCGCTCTGTGGCCGGCTCTATCTCCCCTCTCTTCCCCGCTACTGAGGCTATGGACGTTCGTTGACTCGCACCTGCTGCTCAGAGCCGCGAATTTGAATAGTCTCGCAGGCGTATATATGAGGTGTCCCAGCCTATTCCAAGCTGGCGGTCACAAGAGCGAAATGGTTGGTGTGAGATTTATTTGGTGCGGAGAGCCTAACTTGGAGTTACATTCTTGGACTTTTTAGCACGGGCTCATGCATTCTACTCCTCTGAATTATTGGCTGGCAACTTCCCATTTAGAGCAAAATCTGCTCAGCGAGGCTAGCTAGCTAGTCATGTACAGCTGTTGATGATCCCAGGGAATTGTAGGTGAAATGACGGGAAGATCTCAAAAACACTAACCGAGATCTGATAACGAGAGGTACGCGGCTTCTGTCGTTTTCGAACTGTTTGGCAGATGTTCTGTTCTCTTACTTTTACTGAGTGTGTACTAAAGGCTACTTGGGGATGTCATTGCATGCGTTGCATATTCCAAGAAAAAAAATTGTTTTTGAATAGCTACTTTCTCAGAACCGCACAATGTAAATCACCATAGCATTTCACTGAGGGTCCTGCCTAGCCCCGCAAGGAGCCGCTCAGGTAGCCGCTAACGATCAAAATATTTTTTAAATAAAAATATTTTTAAATTTTAAGTAAGTTAACAAAAAGTAATGACTCATCGCTAGCAAGATAGCTTTTCGTGCTGTGACCCCGGATTTGAGACCTGGCGGAGCAAAATTAACTGTCACTTTACACCATCATATTCCAAATCGTGTAACTGGTTGACAAGATGAAATCATTTCGCAAACAGAGATTGCCAATAAATGACGTAAGGGATTACGACCTACCTGCCATAGGTCTCTCAAGCCCATGACCCGTCACGTTGGGATGCCATAGCGGGGCCATAGTGTGATAACATTGGAGTGTGTCTAAATATATATTTATATAACTATTAACATTCCTCATCGTCTGAAGGTCATTTCAAGAAATTGGTAGAAACAAAGAAAGGGTAGCAGTCCAGATTTCATCAACCTTACATACTCTACTGTTCTAAGTATTCTCAGAGAGACGCACTTCACCATTTAATATATTATGTCACGTTTGCTCAAATCCTAAACAGGACTCCTCGACCACATTCGCGGTTCGAAGGCTGCAGCAGACCCTAGCAAGCCGTAAAATTCTGAAAGCTTTTACGACAATGTTTCTTGTGGTGTCAGCCTACGACTCACTGAGTTATACGACCGTGTTTCACGGGGTCATCAATTTTTTCTCAAGACGTGATGGAATATTGATGTCGCCATCATTATCAGAAATGGCCATCGTATAATATTTCATTTTGTCTTGAAGACCAAAAACAAATATTTGTCCCTCAATAGCACATATTTTCTGGTATTATTTGTAACAGTTGAGTAAAACTAATATAATGCAACTTGTATCCAAATAATATATCAGCCATCAACAGAAAAACTTTCTTCGCCAACGTTGCGCGGGAGTTTTGAAAAAAATATATCTTTCTAAATATATAACATCCTTAGAATGATATCATGACCACTTGAAATTTCAAATTTTATAAGCATTTCATTGGCATTATAGGCGACAAAAAGTGAATTTTACTTATAAAGTATATTTTATAAGGCGTGGTGTACTATGTTTTAACAGTTTTTGACGACGAATTTGCACACGAGAGGCTGAAATATTAGTTGTACATAACACGTAATATGCAGGCTGTCTCAGAACAAATCTTACAAATTTTGAGAGCATGTAGGAACGTCCAAGATGATCGCATTTTCCAAGTATATGCGGGCGGGAACCTTCACATACCTAATTTACACATGTGACATTGGCCTCCGACAAGTATTCAGTGTTATGTATGGTTCGTTCGAACTTAACCTGTTTTGCAAGTCGTGTGAGAGAGATTTCGCTTACCTGCCGAATATGAAAAAGTGATGGATTGCTAAACAATCAGGGGCAAATTTCATATATGCGACTTCGTTGTATGAAATGTTCCACATATTCGTTGGTTAAACTTGATAGTTTTAGACACCGCTACTACACGCGCGCGCACACACACACTCACATGCTTAAGAAGAATGTAACATTTATTCTGAGATACTCCGAATTCACATTCATTATTATTAATCTACGTAACCGCTACAAATTATACGAGAAAGTGTGTGCTATATTGTAGTTCCACAAGTTTCATTTATATTTTGAATGTAAACTTCTTTTCTAGTTTTAAAGAATATTACTCATGCTATAAGAACTTTAACGTACGAAACGGAATAAAAGTGTGAATCCTTAACGAAAATGTTTTTAGCAAAACGTTTAAGACAATGACATTTATGCTGTTGTGTAAATACCAAATTGGAAGCTCTTTTTCACAGGAATATTGAGTTTTCGAAAAACTTTATTGGAGTAATTCCGAGCACTTCTACTCACAAATTCAATAGTGTTTACAAATCGCTAGAAATATGCATTTTAACACCCTGAAAAATATTTAAAAAAATACATTTTGTGTAATTTTTGAAAAAACAAAAGAATACATCTCAATGCACGTTTTGGGGCTCCCTGATACCGAAAAAGGTTTTTTTTCATAACACGTTTAAGTTCTTTTTCATAGAAAATCATTGAGTTTTCGAAAAACTTCATTGGCAGTCATTTGTAGCTTCCATTCACAAATGAAATAGTGTTTACAAATTGTTGGAAATGTGCAACGTAACGGCGTGAGCGATATTTCAAAAAATGACATTTGGGTAATATTTGAAAATACAAAAGTATATCCTAAAATTAACTTTATGTCGTGTTAAACAGTGCAATTAGCACTATCCGTTGGAAGAGTTTGTTTGGCCGAAAAGGAACAAGATGGGAAACAGATGGGCCGACAAGAAACAACTTCGGGAAAACAGCAGGGGCATTGTGGTCCAGAGTGGTAAAGACAGAGAAGAGAGGAAATGCATTCAGTCTTGAATAATTTAGAAAATCACTCACTATAGATTGTGTAATTTGTATTGACTTTGATTGTGAAATATTGCGTAGTGTAATGTAGAAAATCAGTGACTAATAATGTATAATTCCACAACTCAGAAAACCAACTAGCACTGTCACATGAAATTTTAATCTTGGTAGCGTGGTAAATATCCCTGCGTTACTTAGGAGGTTCTAATAGGAATGATTGCCCTAATGGGGATGATTAGTCTTGTAATAATAGTAATAATAATAATAATAATAATAATAATAATAATAATAATAATAATAATAAGCAGACATAATTATGGCATCTTCGAGAAACAAGTTTTTAATTCTGGACACCTTCATCTAACAAATGTGATTTATTGGTATAGATACATTGATGACATCACAATACTTTGGACCGGCACTAACAGATAATTGAAAAACTTTACGGACGTCCTAAATTCTACACATTCAAACATACATTTCACTGTAGAAAAAGAAAATGAGAATAGAACTCTTAACTTTCTAGACTTGTCCACCACTTCACTGAATGACAGACATGTTTTTGACATACACAGGAAACTGACACACACCGACACAGTCATTCATAACTCATCGCAAGATCCACCCTCTCACAAGCACGCAGCATTCCACAGTATGGTTCACAGATTATTCACGATTCCTCTCACCCCTCAGAACATCAGAAAAGAAATCCATAACATAAAACAAATCGCTATCAACAAAGGTTACAGTAGTTCTTTAATTGACAATCTTTTCAAAATGAAAACTATCTCTTAACACAAACAACTTAACATCTCTCACTCCTTCACACTCAAGACAGAAACACAGCAAATATACCATCCTCTTCCTTGGAACACTGTCACTAAACATTGCCAAAAAACTCAATTTGACATACACGTCACATACAGCACACCAAACAATCAACATAACACATTTTCCCACAACAAATATCCTATCCCCAAGTCTCTATCACGTGGAGTATACTCCATTTCCTGTGGCAGTTGCAATGCGCAATACATTGGCCAGACCGGAAAATCCTTTAAACAAAGAATAAATAGAGACACATACATGCTCTTAAGAATACATACATGCTCTTACACACAAAACAACACTATCACACTTTCCCAGTCATCTCTTAGAACGAGAATACACAATTAATGCAGACAGTGACGTCTAAATTTTGGAGATGGAAAACAGATATACTCACAGACTTAAATTAGAAGACATTCACATCAATAATTTATTAAATAATCCCCAACGCATTATTCTTAATGAACAAATTCCTTCCCTCTCGCCCCTCTTGAAACTCGCCGCTTCCCACACACCCAACTGCCCGCCTCTTTTCCGCAACCCGGCTGGGCCTTTCCCCTAATGGCCATTTCCCAGAAAAACCCTGCGGTCTCTCCTCTCTTCATTGAGAGCTGTCTTTTAAATAGCGGGCAATGCCCTTCACTCTGGCTGTCTTGTTTGGACCGAGACTCCCAGCCGCCTCAGAATCGGTATGTCAGTTTGCTCATCTAAATTTATTTATTCACTTATCTATTTGCCTACATTATTTGTATTTCATTGTTTTTTCTTCACTTTAGAATAGTACATCTGTTATTAGTACTCTATTCAAAAGTATATTCCAATTTTCTATTTCACCTAAATTTTAAGTTTATTCAGAATAATATCCTATATTTTACTCTAAAAATGTAATTTAGTATATTAATGTTGTTATTATTATTATTATTATTATTATTATTATTATTATTATTATTATTATTATTATTATTATTATTATTTGTAGCACTAAAGATGGCCTCAATGTGACCGAAATACCTTTCTGCTGAAATAAACAAATACGTCAAAACAACGCCTCAATTTCACTTCGGTGATGCAAATGTCATGAACTCCACACCATTTCCTACGAATATGGTGCTAGTCTCATTTTCGGGTATTGCTCTTTTTTTCGAAAATTGCAAAAAAATCAAAACTACTACATTGACGATAGAGAATTTTGCGTTTGTTGTAAAAATTAAACTGTTTGAAAAAGGTCATGTAAAATTATTTTTAAAAGAACGAGTCGTTTTTGCGTAATTTCTGCATGAAATTAATGAAATATTACTTCAATTTTATTTTATCGCTTTTCTACTTTTTACTCAATTTGAATTCTCAATGTATTGGTATATTTCTTTTTAAGCGAAGTTTAATAGAAATTTCGGAACAATGCCTTATCTATATTTGAGAAACTGATTGCTGTCGAATGTCGAGATGGTAGCGGTGATATCATACAGCTGCTTTATTTTGTCGATCTGGTGGTTCCAAACAAACCTTTCAGAAATGATTCCAATGAAACAACAACAAATATTTGCTCCCTCCCAGTGAATTCACCGGCATGGTATCGCATAAGTCTACGAGCAGTTTCTCTGAAACATTTTCAATGTCTAACTCTTTAAACGGAAGTCTTGTAAATTTTACCTGCAAACAACTGTCACATGCTCTGTATTCACTCGAGAAAATCGTCAAGCCCCCTCACTAATTTATTTCTACACATTTTTTCGACGTATTTACCATTGACATTCGTCTGTGCCATACCTTTTTAAAGTTAGTATTCGACTTGAAACAGATTTCATTCATCACTTCCGACACTGCACTCACTATGAATATCACATTCTTTGTCGTCCACATCCATTTCAAGAATAAAATTATCTCCGTCGAACAATCCATTTGCTGCAAGAGAATTGTTAATGGTATCAAATATTCTAACACCTTGTTCACCGAGCATAATTCTCTTGTCATTTTGTACTACACTGGAGACTGATAATAAGTTTGAGTTCAAACATGGGACCGGGAGCGGTAGCTCAGTGCACCAACTGATGTCACTGCAGCGTCTCTGACCGCGAGGTACCAGGTTCGAGTCCTGACGGAGGTAGGATTTTCGACACTAGATTTTCGACACTAGCTTTTCAGCTAGGTCGAATTCAGTCGCTGTCTAGAGGAGAATTCTAGTGTCCGGCTGCTCTAATCGGTCGTTTTCTGTGGTTTCTCCAATCAACACCAGGCGAATGCCGAAGCAGTACCCTCCTAAACGGGCCACGGACCGCGTGTGATATTTATTTAGTCAAAACTGTATGTGACGTATGGGGATTTATTGAGTTTCAGAATCCCTTCCCAACAATTTAACTATTAATAGTTGAAAGATGAAAAAATAATAGTAATAATAATAATAATAATAATAATAATAATAATAATAATAATAAATTTAAAAAAGCGAGAGATTAACCAGATTTTTTTCGTTGCCATTTCAAAAACTAGATATTTTCGTTGCCGAATTATAGAAAACTTATTTGTAACGGTAAACGAACGAACAGACATGATTTTTCTATATTGCTAACAAAATAGAAACTCAGCCCAAGCTCTACTACCACTACAAGCAAAAGGAAATATCAACAAAACGTGCGCATAGTGAAGCTACATTTACGTCCAAAAGCAAATCAAGGGGCCATCTCAGCATTTGCTTAAAGGGTCAGGGAAACTAGACAAAAACCCGATCGAAATGGAGGTCATTGACCCGGAAGCTGAAATACATTACTTGTTACAGGCATATAAGTCTTTTTTTAAATTATACA
The DNA here is from genome assembly GCA_011170035.1 of Teleogryllus occipitalis. NCBI lineage: Eukaryota > Metazoa > Arthropoda > Insecta > Orthoptera > Gryllidae > Teleogryllus > Teleogryllus occipitalis. The sequence goes on along the minus strand of BLKR01002996.1, from coordinate 5,300 downwards.
ATGCAAATGTTATAAAATAAAATAATTCATTTTACTATATCATTGTTTTGTTAAAGTAAACATTATTTTTCTTCTTGACGATCAGTATAGTCTCTAATTGTATAGAAACAGTTTTGCAGCAGAAAAGATTTTACTTTTAACTTAAATTTGTGTACCCATTTTAATTGTTTAATTTCATCTGGCAATGCGTTGTAAAGTAACGTATTGCATGTGGATTTCTTGTAGTGAGCTGTTGATGAGCATTTGAAGAACATGATTTCTACGTCAAGTGTTGTAACTATAAATATCAGTATTACATGAAAATATGTTCCTACCGTTAGGTAAATCAGTTTTGACAAATACTACAGGTTCGTAAATAAATAGGCAAGGCAATGGTAAGATTCCAAGCTCAATGAAAAGAGGCTTGTAGGGATCACGTGGATGGCATTTTTTCATTGTTCGGATAATTTTCTTTTGCAATCTAAATGTCTGGGCACTAAAGGATGAGCTTCCCCATAATATTATGCCATATCTCAGGCGGGAATGTACATTTGAAAAATACACGCAAACGAGCTGCATGAAGGCTGACAAAATAAGAAAGAATTCGGAATGTATAACATAATGAGCGTAATTTAGTGTTTAATTCTGTTATATGTACATTCCATTTGAGGTTTGATTGAATTGAGAGACCTAGAAATTTTGTTACCTTAACATCAGCTAATTGCATATTGTTCATTTTCAGTGGAGCATACGATTGCCGATTTGAAACGCAAAATTACATTGAGACAGTTTTTCCTTCGTTAACTATTAATTTGTAATTACAAAACCAATTTGAAACTTCTGAAATTGTACTATTTATTGTTTCTTTTTCGCAAAGAACATTCGAGTCATCGGCAAACAGAACTGTTCTCCCATTTTTAATAGATGAGGGCATATCGTTTACGTACAACAGAAAGATAGGACCTAAGATCGAACCTTGTGGAACCCCATGTTCAATTGGCAAAGAATTGGAGAGATAAGTAAATAATGCCCTTTCGTGCCAGTACGGTATTTCTACTCTTTGAGATCGATGTTTAAGGTACGAGGTTACCCAATCAAGGACAATACCACGTATTCCATAAGAAGGTAATTTTGAGAGCAAGATGTTATAGTTAATAACGTCAAAAGCTTTCGAAAGATCTAAAAATATCCCATTGGGTTCTTAATTTTGGCCCAATGATGAAGCAACATCTTTAAGAAAAGAAAAAAATGGCAGTTTCCGTAGATTTTGATTTCCTGAAACCGTGTTGTAAGTCTGAAAACGCTTGTTTTTTCCTGAGAAAAGTTTCCATTCGCGTATAGAAAAGCCTCTCTAATATTTTTGAGAAAACTGACAAAAGAGAAATTGGCATTGGTAATTTTGAATTTCATTTTTGTTTCCTTTTTAAAATGTGGCTTCATTTTTGCTGTTTTGAAAATATCTGGAAATATTCCTGGGCACAAGGAAGCATTGAAAATGTGAGTTAATGGGTGTATAATGGCAGGTGCACACGTTTTTAATAAACAATCTGGAAATTCATCTAAACCAGATGAATATTTATTTTTTAGTGTACTGACTATTCTGAGGATTTCGTTGGAAGAAGTTTCGTAAATAAACATCGGATCGAAATTTTTTGAGAAGCATATGATGTTGAATTTTGTGGTTTTAGTCCCTTCGTGAGATCACCCGCAATTCTGCAAAAGTGTTGGTTGAAGATATTCGCAACTTTTTCTGGATTACTCGTTTCTCTTTCATTATCCTTTAAAATAACATTCTCTACGAAATATCGTGATGACGTGGTCGTATTTTTTACGATATTCCACATTGCCTTAGTTTTGTTTCTAGCGTTCAAAACATCATTATTTTTTATTATTTTGCCTGAACTATTATTTTCCTTAAAATTCTTTTATATTCTCGGAAGTAGACATGGAAACCGGGTGATACGTTATGATGTTTAGAAATAAAGTAGAGTGAACGTTTTTCTACACGATGTTCTAATTCCTTGTGTGATCCAAGTATTACTTTTTCGTGAAAAGTTTAATTTTATCTTTTTAATAGGAAAGCACGCGTTAAAGTGAAATGAAAGCTTTGAAAAAATAAATTATATTTTTCATTTGTGTCAATAGCGTTATTAACTTCCTCCCATGATTCCTTCAGCAAGTAGTCCGTAAATAATTTTATGTTAACTTTAGTAAATGCTCTAAGTTTTCTTCCTTCACTAACCCTATAATAAAGTGTTTTTCAAATAACTGAGGATGTGGATTATCGTAGGTATTAATCCCGCAACTTTTCTTGACCGTTGACCTTCCTTTCCCTTCTCTGACACGATAAACAATTAAAGTCATAAGCTCGCAGGGAGCACTCATGACATTCCAAACACATCTTCACTGGAGCAAAATAGAAACTATTTTCTATTGTTGACGCCAAAATCTTCTGTCCGTGATTTTTTCCAAAATATCTAAAGAAATGACAGAAGCAGGTGAAGATCCATCACAGGAGATACCTTGAACTCCTGAGAAAGTACTCAAATTATTGAGAAATTTGCGAAGGCATAACTGATTCTCCAGAAATTGACTTTGCTTCATAATATACATGCTTCGTAAATCATATCACCACTCTACTCACATTTCTTCAGTCCATCGGTCAAGAAAAGTTGTGCGAGTAATAATACTAATTTGGAATTCTTTCGAATCCCCGACTTTCGAAATGAGGAAAAGTTCCAAAGCACAAATGGTATTTAATACGACTATTCCATGGACGAAATTACGTCCAACACAGTTCCAAAATGCGATAAATATTGAAAATATCTGAAAACATATTAAAATCAAAGAGGTTACGTTATAGTACATGCGTGGTTTATTGCACAACAACACTATGATCGATACATACCGCCTCCTAAGATAGATGGCCAGATTGGCCAGAAGGGAGAGGTGGTAAGAAAAATCGGATAGAAAAATCAATACATTTTTGGTGATACACCGACCTGATTTTATAAGTACTGTTAAAAACTATTCGTTTTAATTTCACGAGTGGAATAGTCTTTAGCAATGCTTATTTTCTGTCAGAACGCAATGGAACGCCGTTCCGGTACCTCAGAAATAATTATTAAATTATATCATAATATATAACTATATTAAATTAATAATTAATTTGGGGCACGTTCCTGAACCTAAAAGGGTATAGCCGAATAAGGCAGTGAAAAGTGTCCCCAAACCCAATCGAGAATCGCGATGCTCATATGAAAAAGAAAACAAAATGACGTAGATTCTCAAAAAAATCAGCCTCCTAGAGCGTCAAAATTTATTGACAAGAATACCTTCAAATTGAACTATGTTTCCCTGTCTCTGCAATTTTTTTCAATCTGATACTCACAAAAGATGTTGAGAAAAAATAAAACATGCAAAACACGTCTCTCGTTGTATCTCTGCCACAGATTGCCCTAGGAGGTTGATTTTTTGTGAATCTACGTCATCTTGTATTCTCTTTCATATGAACATTGCGATTCTCGATTTCGTTTGGGAGCAATTTTTACCGCCTTATTCGGCTATATCCTTTAATAAATAAAGCACTGGTCTTAGGAAAGACAAGTTGTATTTATGAGAAACAAATTGTTTTTGTAAATATTGGCATTTTATACCAAAAATTATACTTTTCAAATTCTCACCATTTAAGCAGTAATCAAGTAATATAAAACTTCGTAGTATATGCTGAATTTGAGGACATATTTAGTTTTAAACGATTTTGAAATTCGTTTGTCAAAAAAGAGAGTTTTTAGTAATTTCTTAATACTTTTAGTACTCAGAGGTTATTGAGAAAATTCATTAATAGTTCCTGAAGTTTAAAGATAAGAATGAGATTGAAGAGAGGAGGACGCCCAAAAAAGTTGCGCTTCTTCAATTTTCAAAAAATCTGATATTTCAACGAACATGAGACTACCACCATTCTCTTAAGCGTTCTTTACGTCATCCGAAGACAAAGTTTCATCAAAAAATTTGGTGCCGTTTCTGAGAAAAATTTGAAAATGTTTTTGAGGCTTCATGTAAAGCAGCCTCAAAAATCAAAGTATCCGTGTGAAATTACCAAAGCCACGATAACATTCACACCGATTAGGGGAATATCAATTTTGAAGAAAATGAGTTGAACGGTTTAGGCGCTAGCGTTGATCACAGACGAACGTACAGGCGGACGTTTTGCCAGCAATCGATTTTTCGATATTAAGAACCAACAAAACATGGATTTTGGCAACACCACGTGTTAGAAGATTTTTTCTTAATTTAGCAACAGGATTTATCCTCTTTATCCTTACGAGACCCCGGTAAAAACAGTTTTTCTGCCGAAAATTCGCCGTTTTCCGGCGCACGAGTACAAAACTTTCTCTTCTTACGAAGAACTTTGTAAGACGAAAAAGTAAAATTAACTCATTAACCGACTCCGAAAAATTCAACGCATCGAGGGAAAGTAATTTAAAAGGAAAGGATGTGGCGTAGAGAGTAGAAACTCCAGGCAAGGAAACCGCGGATGGAGCGGTAATCCCCACAGCAAATGCCGACCTCTAATTAATACTGAGAGGGCACTAGGGAGGGGGAGTGAGTAGATGAGATTTCGGATCCCGGGCTGTCGGGGATCATACCGGATTGCGCGGAACATTTCCCGAGGCTTCGAAATTCTCTCTAGCTGTGGATTCCAGAATGATTGCAGCAGGGTTAGTTAGCGTAGAACTTCTAAGGGGAATAGTATGCAAACGCGGATACCCTTCATTTACTCTTACATTGGTTACGAAAACAGAATGAAGATGTGTCAAACCAAAATCAGTAGGTCTTATTTAAGTGAGAAGAAATAAAAGAGGTCATCTTCCTCAACATATTAGCTTTATTAAGATAGCCGGCTTTCGACGGCTTTGCCGTCATCATCGGTCTACAAGATACAGAAAGATATAACAAAATTATAAATAAATACACAATAAGAGAAAATTAAATTACAATTAATGGATACATTTTTAGTTATTTACATATTACATATTACAAACATATTACATAAGTTTTTAGTAACAGATAGTAGATAAAATTTCAAATTTCAAAAAAAGAAATGCAACGGGAGGATTAGTAGCAGTTCAAATTAAACATAAAAAAATCAATAAAGAAAGACACATATGATTGCAAAAGATAAGGAACATACAGCAGATAAAATTTCAAAAATGAATTGCGACGGGGGGGGGGGGAGAATTAATACAAATAATAGCAGTTCAAATTTCAGAATATAAATATATGTGAAGAAATATACATTCTCATATTCAAAAGAAAGA